>VOMN01119217.1:0-12313 GCA_014899125.1 Orchestia grillus | reverse complement strand
TCAAGCAAATCTGATAATAAAGAGAATTTTCAAGGCAACGGTTTATGAATTTTGGTGTAGAAACCGTCCAGAAGAAATTTCCCCCAAATTATCACTAGTTTTTTAAAGTTTCCCCCATATTACTCCCATTTCCCCCAAATCTGGGGGAAATCCCCCAAGAATGGCAGCACTGGCCCCAGGAGCGAAGAAGTGTCCTGTGTTAAAATGAATCACGATTCTGTCTCTGTAGCAATGGTTTCCATCATCGTGTTCATCACTCATGAAGCCTTCAACGAAGCCTCTGTACAATGAGCGAGCGATGCAAGGAGTAGGAGTGTCTTGTCATGTTCTCGGACTGTTTCGACTGTACGGAACTGGGTCCCTTCGTTGAGGTATACGTCGAACTAGACCAGCATGGCTACATTGAGCTGCTAGATTGCCAAGTTTTGCCATTTGCACAATATCTGAATGAAGAAACGACATGTTGCTTTAGCCATTTTTCAGGATGATAACTGACTTGTACATCGGGCTAGAAGTATTAATTGGTATGACAGAAATTCAGGCAGGAAATGTCAGGTATTTAGATGGGTCAGCTGTCTCCAGATATGAACGTAATGGAAAATTTTTGGGACCACATAGAATGACAAGTTAGACGTCGAGAAAATCGCCCACGTACTTCGGCCATCGTACGAGATCAGCTAATCCGAGAGTGGATTAATATCGACCAGGTGCACATTAAAACACTTGTGGATTCAACGCCACGCAGAATTGCCGCTGTTATTCGTGATCTTGGAGATCCTACGCCTTATTTGATAGTGGGTGACTGAATTTTTCTTCAAGGAGTGTATATTCTAAATAATTTTGAATTTGAACTTGCATTTGTTGAAGTTATTAGGTTAAAAAATTTGTTGAAATTATTAACTAAAAAATTGGTCTAATTCATATTCATTAATTAGTTTCGGTACCTACTTTCCATAATGAAGGGACATTCCCATATGAGAAATTCAAGGTCATTTTCTTTCCTATAAGGAAAAAAGGAGAAAGTTGTGTAAATAAAAATAAGGGTCTCCTTACTTCTCCGAGTGTAATCCTTCCCACTGCCTGGTCATCTGAAGTCGATGGTCAACCACTGGTGCGTTGTATCATGTAGTTATGAAAAGTAATGCAGTGCTTACGTTAAAGTCCATTCTCACTTCTTGCCTTGGAGATTCATATTAGGAAAAAATCAGTGATAAATTTTCCACCCTGTGTGGGGAAATTCAATCCACATCCGAGACACCCTACTGATTTTTTGTTTAGATCTTTACGTATCTCTACAGCCAGGAGTCCAGGGAAACTTTTTTCAACCAAGTTTTATAGTTGCCATGTAACAAAGGAAAGATATATTTTGAATTAAAAACAATGGCATCTTGATATAAAATTTCAGAATGGGTTTTATTTGTGCAAATTCACGGTGAAATTTTACAAGCATTATTTTAGTTTTTACCTTGGAAAAAGTCACATTCAGAGATATCCGTAATTACGTTTTGCCGTTGACGATGGAAATTCTGACATTTTTTTACAGCCTATCACTTTTTTATTCGCATTTTGTACATCGTAAGGTTGAATTAAACAGTATTTCTTAACGATATCCTTTTCTCACTTCGGAACAGTAAGTTCCATCGTTGTGCGGTGACTGATGAATATGCATTATCTCATCTATCTAGTGACAACCACATCTGCTCCATCGGCAAACCCGGGTGTGTGTCCCCGAGGTTTTGCGTTTGTGGCGAGCAAGTGCATAACGCATGTGAACGAAGAGCGAACGTGGAACGGCGCAGATCAGTACTGCAGGAGTAATGCTGGCCATTTGATCACGTTCAGCAACATCGATGAGCTCATCTACGTCCTGCGCTACCTTGGCCACATCAGTGAGTACTCTATGTTATCATCAGTAATTGGTCCGGGCCAAAATTACAATGATCATATCGCCAGATTCACTGCAGGAACTCTTAGGGACCAAGGAATACTGATCATATCACAAGATACACCACTAAAACTCTTAATGAACCTTTCATGCTAATCTGAACCGCAAAAGGGTTAAAAAGCGCCTGTGCAGAAGACGGGGTCGAAGAAATGAGTTCATTAGTTTTTATGGTATAATGTATCATTCGAATGAACTAATACGGTTATCTCTGTTGTATCGGGAAGTAATGGGGAATAACGTAAATTGTGTACATGAGCTATAAGTTAGTTATGCGGTACGAGTGCTCTGTGAACACGCGGTATTTTTTGGGGATCGTTGGTAGTTGTTAAGGATTCTCGTGTAAAGTGGTCGTGGTGATGTAAAGATAAACTGTGCTGGTTTGGTGTCATTTAATTTAAAGGCGTAACCCAGGAAAGAGAGACAAAAAGGCAAAATTGAGGACATAGTGGTCACTGCATGCGCGGAAGAATGATTAATGTGACTGCTAACGTCTGTTGAATGCATTACCTACACATATTTATCAGAGAAGAAAAAATTCAAGTATCACACAAAATATGATCATTGTTCTAACAATTATACGGATAAACTATACCGATGGAAATATGGGAAATATAAATTATACCTGGTGAAATGCTACGGATTTACCACATACTTTGGAATTTTCTTCATCATTATCTATATCTCCAGTTTTTTTCGGCAAAATATTGTCCTGATTTTAGGAAATATGTACATTTCATCATTTCTCGAGTGCTAATTAAGTCTTCCTTATCATCAAAGTAATTATCTTTTTGGGCCTGGTTTAAAATACAGCTCTTGATGAAATAAAAATTTAAGGCTCAACGCGTTGAACTAAAGTGACCTGTATCAATCGAGAAAAAATTCTTAGAAACACGCAATGGTAGGCGGGGTGTCGTTTGGCTTTAACATGGTATCTGAAATTTTGTGAGTTAATCTTCAGAATATTGAGATAGATCAATGAGCAGTAAAACTGCATGATGATTGTTGCTCGGTCGAAATCAGATCAACAGTTTGACAGAGCTGGTCAATGAGACATTAATACCAGTCATTCATGGAACAAGACTTTTTGCATGTATGTCGAGTGCACTATTTGCCCACTATTTGCCATCCATCGTTCCTCCAACTCTCTACATGATAAACTTACCCAATGACCTCCGCATTGTGTCTTCAGGCTTATCATCGCCGGCCGTGAACTTCCCTCTGTGGGTCGGCATCTCAGCGCAGAGAAATGACAACGTGCTGGACTCGAATGAAGTTCAATGGCGCTGGGTATCTGGGAGGATCGAGCCTCACGTAAGCTCATTTTAGATAAAACATTATTTACGCTTCAAAACTAACAACAGGGTGTTCATAAAATCTTTTCATAGTTTTAAAATTAAATAACCAAGTGAATGTTCAAGGTGCATCAATTTGATTGGTTTTATTGTAAGCAGTAGTTATCAATGTTTGTTTTACTTCATTTGTCCCCTTCAGAAATTATCCCGAGAGGACCAGCGGTGCATTTATGCGGTCTGTGCGATCGACAGCGACTTTGTGAATACAACAACTACGACCTAGAATATTCTCTGGATAATTTGTTAAGGAATAAATATCCCTCTACATGGGCACCATTAGATGCACAAAGCACAACAAAATGGCACTCGATTTATTGGCATGTTCGTTGTACAGTAGTATAGCCTCATCAATGCCTGCAACCGCATTTCTTATCTTTTGAATTAGCACAGTAATATCCTGGATCTTTGTACTATACACTGGATATATGGGTGTTATGTATTGATTCCTTTTTGCTTCATTAAAAGAAATCCAGAGGTGTGCATGATACCCGGTTGAACGTTGTGGCCACTGAATTGGTCCATCAGTCCATCACATCCACCTCGAAAACATGTTCAGCAGTTTCTAGAGATTCTCGTTTCTTTGGAAAACTTGTGAAACCATGAAATCGTCATTTTTCTGTATACTTATAACCATACTACATTTTTATTTAGCAAAAAAGGAAAATTGAACTAGACAACCTTTGAAACCACCTTCAACTAACATATTTCCAAATTCAATGCCATGGTAAGATATCTAAATTTTCACTTAGAAAGTTATATGTTTCTACACTTACGTTACATATTCATCAGCCATTTGTGTACTTCGGATGAATACTGGGTATCAACTGATTGCAATTCATGTAATTGCCCATTATTTCCATGTTGCAATATTCTCGAACATATATCACAAACATTCTTCACAATTTTCAAGGAGCAGCTAGAGACGAGACGGTTGCAGCTGAAGTCCATTACTAGTAGATGCAAACTTTTATGATGGTTTGAGTGATAATGAGTCCAGTAGTAAACAATCACGATGGAATTATCCTTTAACGAGACAATGCGTGCCCGCAATCAATATAATGAAATAAATTCAGAATTCAGCCTTTTGACAGGGATATGCCACCCCACGTAACAGGGTTGCGAAGTCGGAAGGTGTAAGGTCCGACTCCGACTTCGACTCCTAGAGTACGAAAAATTTCGGCTCCGACTCCTAGAACTCTAAAATATCCGACTCCTTAATAATATGACTATTCCTGCATTACCCTTGGTAATTTTTTTATGATTAAGGTTTATTTATTATAGGCATAAATTTTTGATAGAGTAATTTTATTTTCTATTGGTTCATATTTAAGCTACTTAATTTACCTCCTTCCTTTACCAACTTCTATAATTTAATGAAACGTTGTTGCGTTTACAAGTTCTTATAGACTATTTACCTGGTCATATTGATGTACTCTTCTTAATATGGATCTATAGCATATAATGTACCCCTACATATTTTTGTATCTGAACCATCATGTATATTTCCATACAGGAGCTGTTCAATCGATCAATTCATTAATTATATACGATATATGAGTGCAAATTCCTAGCATTTGTTAATTGCAGTTTCCCTAATTTATTTTTGTAATACTTCGATAATTATTGATAAAACGATTTGAATAAATTGGGAATATAAATTAACTGAAATGAATAGAATCATGAGCTAATGTTAAATATAATTTCACATAGTTAACTTACGTCAACAATTCTAATCACTGATATTGTGCGCTGCATTTCATCTACCTTGTGAAATGTTTGTTATGCCTTGTGAACTAAAGGTGAATAAAGACATCAATGGTAAATTAAGTTTGGCTGCTAGTAGATCATTCAAGACATCAAAGGGTCAATAATAATAATTAATCAAAGAAGAGCTCATGAGTGTTTGCTTGAGCAGCAGGTGAAAAAAATAGATGAAGCTTGTTAAAAAATAATTCAATTAGACTTCGGGAATCAGAGTCGGATAAAAAATCCGACTCCAACTTCTAGCATTCGTATGAGTCCGACTTCTTCCAAAACCTCCGTCTCCGCAACCCTGCCACCTACCTAACTCCGCAGATATTGTCTTACTCGATTTTGATTTTTTAAGCAACATAAGAAAATTTGATGGAAAATGAGCTGCGATGCTTCTATGACTAAAAAAACAATTTCATACGACTAGATAATAGTATGATAGATAGATGAACGATTTTTTTTCAAAAAAGTGGGTTACGCAGGAGATTCAAATTTAAATAATTGCGTGATGACATAAGCATTAATAATGATAAAAAAGAACAGTTCTTGCTGCGAGATGAACAAATTAATGGAATGAGTAGGGGCTTCACTTCAATATATCAATGAACTTTAATACTTTGAATATCCGTTCAAAATTGATAAAGAATAAATATTTGTAACACAAAGAAGTTCATTTATTTCCGAAACAATTAACTCTTTCTTTTCTCAGATCCTCTCAAAGTATGAAACAATATGAGGTACGTGACCTCACTGAGTTGAAAATTTGTTGGAACTCAGATTTCAAGAGCTTCTCCTCCAGAGGATTCAAGCACCTTAGCTTACAGATTTTATAATAGGTCCTAAAGTATTACGTAACACCTCAATGAGTTGAATAAACCTCTTGTTAATAAAGATGAACATCCGTCATGAACTTGGAGTGGTTATTGGTAACATTAGAGCTCGCTGAAATATCGATGTAAAATTTCTACTGTCTAAATCACTTTGCTCATCCCTTTAAAGTCACAACCCGATACTTATAAACTCAAGTTGGCTGCTATTTTGCAGACAAGGCAAACGGAGAAACGGTAGGTTTACGTCACAAGAGAGTCGGGGTTTTATAAATATAAAAAACATTTTTCTACTTTTGTTGGAAAAGATCAATGTACTACGTAAGCCATGCTCTTAAACTCATTAAACTAGGAGCTAGTAGCTTGTGCATGCTTAATCTTTTCTTTGTTTCCAAAGAATTTCGAACTTTAGTTGAAAAATGTGTTCATTGACTTTTGATTCCATTTCAATGGTTTACCCCCAGCCGTCGCCGTTGCTGGACTCGTCGCGTCAGACTGAACAGCGATGCGGATTTTTGTCTTCTGTTACCTCCGCCACTATTCAACATACGGACAACTGCGGCACTCTCATGTATGTTCTTTGCGAGGCTCCGCCTCTCTAATCACTTTTTAACCTGGAATGATATGACTTGAACTTTTGACTTGAATTCTGTAGCCAATCGAATACCGCCCGATTCAGTTCCTATGTCAACAATGCGAGTATTTTGTTAAAGCGAATAGTAACTGAAATGAATGTTTGAATAGCTTTTACGCCTACTGCGACATAATATTTCTAGCTCAATTCCTGGGGGATTCTCAGGATCAATATTTATTTTCTACTTGCAACTAACGTAAAACTCAGCTTATTTTAGGGTTAGTGCCCTACCTGCTACAAACGAGATTGGTTACAGTGGCTTTTGAATTATTCTAAGCAAATGCTGAATAAAGACTTTTAAGGCAACAAGTAATCATTTACTTTCCTTTCTTTGTTTAAGCTTTGGAAAGAACTACAATGGAATAGCCCCAAGACGTTGTCTAAAGTATTTTTCGATGAACATTTATGTAAATAACTATTCTTGCTGCGTCGGAAAACGTTTCAAATAGGAACTTGAAATTTTTCAAAATTTGACCGAAAAAAAATTCGTAATATTTAAATTATTGGATACATTTTGATGTCATTAGAAACTTATTTTTGTCAACGACACATAGACACTCCCTCTGATTCTGAAGCAAGATCCCCAAAGATTACCATGTGGATAAAAATAAGGGAAAATTCCGACAGCATTTCAGCGCTTCTCAAAATCTCAGCAAACCATAATCAAGAAATGAACTAAATAAGGCGTCGCCCCCTTCAAATCAAGGATTCCAATGTAGAAAATTATGAAAAAAGAATTTCTAGGAAAACTTGTCAGAAGAAATGTCGTCTAATCGAATTAAAGACACACGGCATTTACATTTTGAGAGGAGAGACTCCGCAGACCCCGAGAGTGGACGTATGCATTACAGCTAGAGAAAACGTGTTTTCTCATCTCTGTACTGTGGGGAGGACGACGACGCCTTTGTCTAAGAAAAGCTCCTTTAAGCTCATACACAGTTTACTACAGAATGTTAGCGATGAAGAAACACTTTGGTAGAGTATGTTAACGAGAAAGATAATCATTCTGAAAAAATTGCGTCGTTCGACAAAATAAAAATTGAATTATTTTGTTTCAATTGTAATCATACATACGGCTTGGCGCTAATCGAGCTCCACATACAAGCTGGAAAGTACAATACCCAAAATGATGGTTAGAAACAGCGTTAGGATTTGGAATATCACATCACTCAACGGAAAATGAGATCTTTATTTCATTAACGTGACGGAGAACTTCCATAAATAAAACAAAAGATCAAATTCAGAAGAGGGATTTTTTTGGTAAAATAAATTAATGTAAGTAGGAGTATAAAAATGCATCTTCATACATTATAATTTTTGACGTTTCGAGAACCAGCTTATTTAAACAAAAATCTACAAGATGCTTAGAATTTTTATTATAAATTCATGATAGAACAATAAAAAAGGCTAGTTAGAAATAAGGCATGTAAGTAGTAAAACATACTGAAAAAACGATTGAAAATGAAGTATTAGAAAACCGTAACTCCCCGGATAACTATTGTTAATGCACAAGCACTGCGTATATTATTGAATGATGGCTGTAATCAATATATATATGCATCTAATGACCTAGAGGTATTTCTGATTAAATGCTATGGATATATTTCTTTATTCAAGTTTCCTCTCATCAAAATATATCGGACTCGTTTCTTTAAATCATGGAAACGGCTCGGGTAATATTCTGGTAGCTGCCACCAGAGATTTTAGTCTCGATGATAGTGAGGACATGAATAATGTCCTCATAAATAAAAAAGGAAGCGTGGATAAGACCCGAGGGCGTAAGACTGCTGATCTAAGGACACCATCTCTCAAGCACGTTAGTGCCCTCACCACGAAGAGTGCGTTCTGCACTTAGATCACACACACAGAGAAATCTCTAGTGCCGAGGTCCCTTCGTCTACGAAAGGTCTGTATCAAAAAACGAATTCACTTATTCATGATGGGAACACTCCTACTAATGAATGTAGGTAAAATAATATCGATTCGGCGTAATACAGATAGTTCTCTTTTCGAGGAACTCCCTATTTAGAAAGTAAGGTTCAAATGACTTCGATTTGACGGCCGTCAGCTCACTGGAAAAATATTATGTAAATCCTGCCTGAATAGCTGACACAGCCGAGCAAATGGGAGAATAAATCAAACGGGCACAAGAAATTAGAACTAGCTACAGACGATGTTTATCGTCATAATAGATCGATGTCTTCGCCAAGACCGGGGATTTTGGATCCCGAGAACAGGATTTCGGTAGTCAGTAGTTGCAGCACAAGCAGCAAAAACGCCTCATCAGTATTGAAGTATGGGCATTACAGAATAAATATATCACAGTGAGAACAATGGTCTGCGGAGGTAGTGCCTCGTCACAGAGTTCCAAGCTTGAAACTTCATATTTCATGCAAATTCGACGTAATACGACAAACGAGGATTTAATGTTAGCGGTTGAAATACGTCAAATGATGAGATAGTGCAAGTCACTGCCTAAACCTTGGGCAAGACGAAGGGCTGAAGAGTGTAATTAAGTCGGCAGAATTCTGAATGATCCTTTCTATACGAGCACAATCGGATTTAAGAACCTCCTGAAGAGATTTTTCTCTGCGGAAACCTAGAGACTGCGGCCTTTGGACGCATAAAAACGTGTAGGTTAAAAAACCTGTCAAGTTAAATCCCCTAAAACAATACACACAGAGTAAAATTTATAGTTCGGCAATAGAGACATGTATAGTAAAAGTCTACATATTCCTAGAGCATTGTTTGATTTAAATTTCATGCATATAAAGACAGGAACGCTAATACATGGTGGTTAATATTACGCCGTCTACAGAAGTCTACGGTAAATCTACCCTTGTGTTTTCCGTCAGCGAAGGACCTCGCTCCGTCGGATATGTGCCGCCATTCCAAAACCAAAACAGTGATTTTAGCTAGACGATTTTTTATGATCTGTATCGCTGAGGTAAACAGAAAGGTCCACGGTCTACCATATGAAACATTCAATTTCTGAAATTAGATTTATATAAAATACGATACTCGTGACCCAACTTCAACACTGTACAGCACAGTTGCATTTGAAAAAGGGTCAAAATTGACGTCAAGAAAATTCGTGACGTTGCAGTAACGTCACACAAACCTAGTCCAATCAAAGCACATGAGTGAAATTCGGCTGCTGATCAGCTACGACACACGTTTATATCTGTGCTATTGTCTCACGCTCGTCGCTCAGTTTTCAACAGGACACGATACGAAAAATATCTGTAATACTCCTATAGCTGTTCTATCAGCCCCAATAAAATGATCTAGAACAGACATGCAGATTACACAATAAAGGGTTACTTAACACGTTCCCTACGGATGAACGCATATTCCTAATCTGTTCCATAACGGGTACTGAATTTGAATTCAGCGACACTTGCGTGCTTTGAAGTTAGATTTGTTCCTGTCATTTTTGCTCTTCGTTTTTACTCAACATAATGGTCTATGGTTACTTTTATAATTCATATATGAGGGTTTTCTGTGACCACAAATAAAAAAAGTGTTGATGCACATGCAAACCATTATGCAACTCTGGTTGGTTGGTACACCGCTGGCCCAATACGTAGGCAACGTGTAATTAAATTTTATGCCTCAACGTAGACGTTTTACTAATATTTCGATTACAAAGATCCTTATATTGTGAATACTACTGAATACAGATTACAGTGGAGGACGCTTTCTGACGTTACTCTCATACGTCTGACAGCTGGGCAACGCTGGTCAATGGTGACGAAGTTATAACCTCAGAGCTTGCCAAGAGATGCCTTTGCCACCCCAAGCCCCCTTCCCTACTATTTGCAACTACTTTTTTCTTTATGCAATGGACACTGCGCGTATCAGCGTTTAAATGTGAAGTGTTTATCTTCTACCATCAATTTCAACTGAGTTAGTTCAAAACCTGTAGTCAATGCATTTTACATTGACAGCATCACCCAAAATTTCAAAATTCGTGTACACCAAAATTTGGGCACACATATCTAGTAGAACTAACTGTCCTTTCTCCCACAAAGAAGAGGCTAATCTCTCGGACAAAGCCAGTGATCTCCTTATTGTAGACTTTTCTTCTCCAGTGGACATCAAGCTCTGGAATCCCTTTGCATTCGTAAATCTCGTCCCTACGGACCGGAACCTTTTAGACTCTACGCCCTGCCCACTCCGGAAAACGCGATAATCAAGTCGGTCCATGGAAAAGTAAAAACGTTCACAGTGCACCGCAATCGGCTTAAACCCGCCTCCTTTAGGCCAGACGAACTGTTCATTATAGGGAATCGTGAACTTCAAGCGAGCACCAGAAACCTAGTCAAACGCAGGAGACTCGAAACGGGGACGATTCAGATAACGACGACAGTTGTGTATACGTCTTCCTACCACGAGTACAGGCGAGTGCCACCGAAGGCACGTTTCAACGTCGCTACGCGCTGAGATCGGCAGGTCCGGTTGATATCTAGCACGAAGCAGAAAAGATTGCGCGGCAGGAATGTTCAGTATTAAGCTCATCAGTGTAAGATGATTTCACTCAAAATAGCATCAGTTCAAAATGCTTGAGACAGCACTCTGGAAAGGTGACGCGCGCTCTCAATCACAAGGGACTATAAAAATTCCGAACGGTGAGCGCGCGTAGGAATTTAATTATATAAGCTATAAATAACGGTCTCGCGGCTGGTGTACGAGCAGTCGATTATGTCGAGCTCTAAAGAAATGACAGAGAATTAGAGTCTATGACTATACTAATCAAGTTTCATGAAACATGGATTTATATTTTCGGATTGATAATATTGAATCTAATAAAAAGCGGGACCACCGTAGTATGCGATGGTCATAGTTTTCTAGACGACAGCGTAATGTTTGCTGACGCTGTCGTAGTTCGAAGATGCTTGGAGCATTCTAAAATATCGTTTGGAACCATGCATTTCGTATTTTTCTGTAAATCGGGAAACAACCACATAGCACGAGCCTGTGGGCTGCGGACAACAATAGCACGAAACCAACAGCAGCATGGGTGGCAAAAATTTGAGCCCGAGTGGCCATCGTCCAACCACATTGCAAAGTGACCGCAGAGGTGAGGAATGGCGAGCTTTTGTTATCAGGAAGCAATAAATATTGCTGCCCGCTAGGTTTAGAAATAGTCGAGTCGGCCTCATTTATCAGATAATGAGTCAAAACAAGTATTTAGTTTTTTGTTAATAGGAGCCAAAGTATCACTTAGCGTTGAATATTTAGGGCAATAGTAATATTAGGATTAATTCTTAAAGGGTAGAGGACACGTGGTACTGTACTCGAATAAGCAGAGACTAAGTCCTACGGCGCAGCCGTCTAGCTTACAAATTTTGGCCAGTGCAGGTACGTTAGAATAGAGATTTCAGAGCCGCCATGGGAATGCTGCTACGAGGAAACGAGTATGCTAGTAGGAGCAGAGAGAAATTCAGTTCAGTACTATATCAAAAATACGATCACTTACGTCAACGGATATTTGTTTACGTAGAAACGATCTAATGAGTAAAAAGGCGGTAAATTAATTTACTTTAATTTCACGCTGGAATCGAAGTTCAGTAAAAAATTAAATGCGCATGTACGAGCCACGGAAAGGATCGAAATCAGCTGCGTCGAAGTAAAACAAAATACAGAAGAGTAATGAATCCCAGAAATCCCTGTGTAATACCAGGACGTGAACAATAGCAGTACGTATGGGAAATCCCAATTGACTATACTCTGCTAGAGGCGTGTGCGTTGTGTTAGCGGCACAGATCAATTACAAGAAGATGGCTCAGTTCAACGGGGA
>VOMN01119216.1:0-16810 GCA_014899125.1 Orchestia grillus | reverse complement strand
CCTGAGGCTGGTGCAGCTCACCTGAGGCTGGTGCAGCTCACCTGAGGCTGGTGCAGCTCACCTGAGGTTGATGCAGCTCAAATGAGGCTGAGGCCGCTGCCAATTCAGCTGCATGAAGGGTTTTTCACGTCCACAAAATAATAAAAAATTATAATGCCACTTATGTATTTTAGTATCATGTAACAGGATTTTGATCCCTTTGCAATTATTAATTCCAAACATCATCTCCCGCAAAACATAGAAAGTGACCATCAGCCCTATGAAAGTGAGCTTTCTTATCACATGTTCTTATATTGTGCTCGCAAATCGTATTATTTTGAAGAAAGGCCAATTTGAGAATTCATGGGCCCAACAGCAGAAATAAATTTCTTTCATTAAAAATATTTGTCATTCTTTTTCTTACAGCGAAATGGGAAATAAGGATTTTAACCCAGGAGCAAAACAGTACGTATTTGAGTTACACAATGCAATAACAATTTTCAGTAATTTCGTTAACCTATCCCTACGGTAAGATTAGCTAAAGAAAAGAATAGGAAAGACTGCTGAGGTTCAAGGAAAGGGTAATTAACGGGCCGGAAGTTTTCTCCAGAAGGATGACGGGAGGCGGCACAGCAGCGCGGAAGGGATTACGTTTGAAGGAAACGGGCGTCGCGCGGGGCCTGATTTTGCTAGATAAGGCATGGCGGTGCTAGGTAGCACTAGTGCGTGGTCACGCAGCTAGGTGGCACTAGTACGTGGTCACGCAGCTAGGTGGCACTAGTGCATGGTCACGCAGCTAGGTAACACTAGTGCGTGGTCATGCAGCTAGGTAGCACTAGTACGTGGTCACGCAGCTAGGTAGCACTAGTGCGTGGTCACGCAGCTAGGTAGCACTAGTGTGTGGTCACGCAGCTAAGGGGCACTAGTGCGTGGTCACGCAGCTAGGAGGCACTAGTGCGTGGTCATGCAGCTAGGTAACACTAGTACGTGGTCACGCAGCCAGCAGTAGTAAGTGGTGCCGGAAGGTGACTAGTTGTTGCGCTAATTCGAACTAGAAAGTGGCGCGTGACCATTACCTAGTCGTGGTGCTAGGCAACCTAGTGGGTGCTGCATAAGTGCTGCGGACTGAACCCAAGGAAATGCTGTATGATACTAATCAGTTTTTGTTACAGGAGCATCGACGTCACACGAGTTTGGAATGCAGGGCGACCTAACCGTTTCACTTTAAAGCTTTGCAAAAGTGTTAGCCAAATTAGAAATAAAATATGTACAATAAAAATAAAAATTTAACACGTTGACTCTGAAGTGGGTCATATATGGTACAGGCGATCATCTAACCTACCCTAGTGTAACCAAAGCACTATCATGTATAAATACAAACTTTCGAGTCTTCGTCAAATTGGTGTTGATCAATCGAATAAGCTAGTTCTGATTAGAAAGAAAATTAATAGAGCATCAAAATTTGTGGAACCAAAATCCTTTATTTTTAAATTTACAGTAGGGATATTGGTCGGCATGTAATTTTACCTGTGTGGAGAGTCGGAGTCAACGTGTTAAAAGAAAAACAAGTGAAAAACCAAGGTTTGTTTTTAATTCCCGAGATTCAGGCGATGATCATTACCATGATCGAGAGCGCGCACCCTACTTGAAATCATTCAAGTGTCTGGAACATTGTCATCATTTTCAGTGTAGATTGGTAAGCTATGCAAATTAATGGCACTTCTCAAAAAATTCGCATGCGCGCTTATCGAAAACCTTTCATCCCTTGTTTTCATGCGGAAATTTGGAATTTTGTCCTTGATTGGTGGTCTCCTTAGTCCTTACTATTGGTGGTCTCCTTAGTCCTTACTAGCAAGGAACACCGTGCATTTTCTATCAAAAAGTTTCGTTCGGTTTCTGACATTTGTGCTTCTTTTTCGCTTTGTCCCTCATCGATTTGTTGTGATGGCAGACCGTTAAATGGTAAACATGATACCCTCGTGCGCCCGGCCCTCGCTGGCCAGAGGCACATGCCCCTCCGACTATCGATCTCGCGTTCAGGTCTTGTTTGCATCATGCGCTCATGAATAGAAGCGCATCAAAGGCCAGAAACTGGCGGACAATACACAACAGGATGTTTTAAAGTTCCGCGAACGTAACCGATGAGAAACTTGGGAGAGGAGGCCGTGCATTTTGGCAGCCACGAGATAGAAATGGAAAACAGGCGGTCCTCGGCGCACTCCTGCATCATGATCATGAATTTCGAATTTTTTGATTGGAAATTTTTGAACGCATATCCAATGAGGCTTAAAGCAAGTACGCTGTATTCCGATGACCGCCTTTACATCTCAAGTCCCTATAAACAAAAATTTATATTCATCTTGATATTCTAAGCAATTTATAACAATATTCTGAAAGGGGATTTCAGTGAGCGAGTAGTGATCTTACAAGACCGTTATTTGCGTCATAAAATGTATTTTCTAAGTTGTATCTGCATTTTTTGCTTACCTCTTCCATTTTGATTTTCTTTCAAAGGCGAATTGAATAGTTTTGCAAAAACATTTTTAAAGGAAAACCAGTATTCTTGTCTACGAACCAACATGGGTTAGGGCCTTCGCTCTCCTTTTTTTTTGTTGCCTGCACGAAAAGCTTCTCGAGTTTCGACGCCGGGGATCGGAGGGCGTGGGGACGCTGCAGCGGGTGCAGAAATATCTGCGGTATTACTTATTACATGATGTAGCATGCAATGTAATACTATGTAATGTAATACTTCAAGATGTAATTTCCCATAGAGACATTTTGCAAATACGAATGTGCTTTAAGTTACTTATCTGCATTTGCCAACTTGATGTCATTCAGGAAAAATAAGTAAATGACATCACATCCATTTTGCAGTGAATGTCAGAACATCTACTGTGCCAGAAATGGCAACATTTTCATTGTACTATAAATTGAAACACATCTGTATCATCAGAAATGGCTAAATAATAATTTTAACAAAAATGGCTACACATCTCACATTTCTGCGATAACAACATATCTACTTTACCTTCAGTGGAATCATATACACCCTGCTGAAATTGCAACATACATACTTTACCTCGAGTAGCTACACACCTCTGCCGGGGAAGTCATCTATTTGACTTGAAAGGGCAACACACGCACTATATCATGCGTGGCAACACATCGAAGATTGCGTGTAATGGCAATATATTTACAGTAGTCTGCAGAATTAACTAAGTTTTCTAACTATAAAAGTATAGCGAATATTCACAATTGAACCAAACATTCAAACTTTGATATTCCGTAAAAATTTCTCACCCAAAAAAAGAGAAGAAAATCGTGTTATGTTTAGAAGAGTTGTTTATCACGGCGCAAGAACGTTCAGTTTGTGCCTGTCACTGCCGCTTGGCATCACTGGAGAGCTGGAGCGTATGAGCTATTCGTTTTCAATAATTAAATATTTTTCCTGCACATAAGTTAATTTTACAATTTAATTCACACTTTGTACTATTAAGAAATTTTTGTCCTTCTCCTGTTTCCGAAATTTTTTGAAAATTGGTGAATAATCATCGCAACACGTACACCAGTTTCTGGAAGCCTTTCTCAAACGTTCAAAGAAATTCATATGAAAAACTTCAATTTGACGCATTTGCACCTGAATTTCGTGGAAAATTGCTATAACGAGTTCTCTCAATACAATATTTCACGTTAAAAGCTTATGCAAATGTTGCAAATTATAATCATGAATAAATTCTGAGAAATGATGCTGGTGAAGTTTTGACTTTCCGAAAACTACCTTCAACAGCTTGAAATATTCAGTTTTAATATCGTTGGTTTGTTCAGGTCCATAAAAAATTCCCCTTTGCATGATTGATTTTCTGGGTGCCATTCATTAAATGAAGCCTAGCAGCTCCTTGTTGGAAAATAAAAGACGTTCAAGTAAATTAGCGCAATTCTTTGCTCTGCGGACCGACCACAGCCCGTCTTCCGACTTGAAAGCCTCCCCACTTCACGGCCGAGGAAATTATTAGAGACGGATTTCTTGCGTGCCAGAAACTTTGCTATTTTTATGCGATGCTGGAAAGCTAAATTATGTACCTTCATTTTATTAAAAAAAAGAGCTAAGAAGCTTCCACTTCATCAGCGCGAGAAAATACACGGTTCAATATAAATATTTCCACGAGTAATGAAAAATTCGCCGAAGAGCCGAAGAACAAGACAGGGACTTTCCAACAAATAAAACGCATCCGTGATAAAAAACGTTGCCGTGTGATACAATTCCTGTAATACAATCCTGACGAACTGAACTTTGAGATATTCATTAAACAATTTTTAAAAACAAATTTCCGTATTCTGTAATTTGTTGAGCATGGAGTCGTGAGTTATTCGTGCTGTACACCAATTGCTTGCCTCAGTGGATGCCCAATTTTGCAGGCTCAGCCCGTATTCTTTGCGGGTAATCACCATTTGGGTAATGCTATAGTTTGGGTTGCCAGAAACCTCTTGTGTGTTTCTCGGAAAGAGTTACAAAGTCCTTTGTTTGTTTGAAAGGAAGACATCACCGACAGAACACAGTCGATGACAGTTCGAAAAGTGTCAAGCATCCAAATTCTTAGCGTCAAAGTTCTACCTGAGATTCTTTCTCAAGTTCAAGACGCCCATTAACAAGACAAAACACCTATGTTCCAGTCGACGATTTCTTTCCCCCATGTTTAACAACACTTATTGTTTGTTTCGTGAAACCCTCCCGGTCGGAGAATCCGACTCATTACCCTGCGCTCCTTGAGAAACTCTTCGAAGATGCTCGCTAATTAGAAATTAAGGACAGTTAGAGAGCTGGGCATTAGAGGTCAGAGTGCTGAGAGGCGCACCATAGATCGTAATCAGGATGAGGGGGATTAGCGTTGACCCCCGATGTGCCTGTGACGAGCGCAGACGGAGGATGGTCGACCTTAGGAACACCTATGAGCGTTCCGGTCTTCCATAGGCCATTCACTATTACCTGAACATTATTGCTCATATGGTTGAAGCATTTTCGCCGTACTGATTGTTAAGGAGCGTGCAGACTTTAACATCGAATGGAACTTTACCATCGTATTGTTGACCGCAAGACACAAGAGAACGGCGTGGTCACCGTGCCGTGCTCTTGCGTCTTGAGGTGCGCAACATTTTGAGCCGCAATGTACCTAACGAGAAAAGAAAAATTTGTGGTATACACGATCTTCGAGTTCCGCTCAACTAACTGTCGAACTATCAACTGAAAAAGCTACGGAAAAAATAATTCACGCGTAAGCTGAACCATAGTTACCCTGTGGCTTTGCCATATGTTTTTACCATTGGTTAACGGTGGGAAAATGATCATTTTTTAAAATTCATGTACTTTGACTGCCCCTGAATTCTTTTACATTATTTGAGAGGACACTGCTTGAAATTTCAGATAAAACTGAGAAAAATATTCATATGAGAAATTTTTATGCGGAAATTTTTAACGATACCCGATTGCCTATAGTAGCATTCCGGAGCTCAGATAGCAGAACGTAAAAAGTAGATATATTAATTCAGTAGGAACGCTGCCAGCTGAAGAGTTGAATGACATACGAGGTCCAGTGCCACTGACCACAACCTTTGCAGGGTGGACTGATGTGACGAGCCTTCACATCAGAGCAGCTGAGCATTTTGGATCGGAGTCCTCGTGCAGGTTCTCACTTTGTTACACTCATCTCAACAGTGGTAAAGGTCGAAAGTTTTCAAACAAACAAATGCTTACTATACAATCTCGCTCTAGAAAGTGACTAACTTTTTTTTTTGAATCACTACCATTAATGAAAAATAAACTTAATTTCAATAATACAAATATTTCATCAGCTTATGAGTACCGAGATTAAGCATCGATCCAACCGGACAAAGAGAAACTATTTTTTCAATGGAAGAAACATTTATTAAACAGTCGTTCACATATTCTGGACAGAACTATAAGAATTGATGACTAACCTGCACAGTCTCTACTGTCCTCCAGCGCTGCAGTCGTCCGGACAGGGCTGAGAACATTCAGGAAGGTCGTCTCCCGTGCTCTCGTTTTGCTTCTTACAAACAAACTATGAAGGAAAAAGAGAAGTACTTGGCCACATCGAGTCTCACGCCGTAACCCACAAACGAGGCTCCAGGGCAGCAGAAACGACCTATTAGCTTTCAGGGAAGGTCTGGAAGACAGAGAATTTTTTTTGTCATTTGTCGTGAAGGAAGTCACTGGAGCGTGCACAAATATGTGACCTGGCCAAGGATTTCTTTTGAACTTGCTTGACCGAAGGTGGTGAGTGCCGTGAGTGAAAATATAATGGTTTAATTTTGACGAACGGATTTCGAGTACGATTACAAGAAGGTGAGTCGGTGGTGCCTCATTGAAATTTCAAGGATGTCGATGAAACTAAAGCAATTACTTTCTGAAAAATACATGGGCCCCTAAATTTTTGCTTTTTACGTGCTTACCAAGTTTCAAAGCTTGAATTTATTACAACGGCTATGTTCTACGAGTATTTAGAGTCATTTCACAACACCTTCAGATGAGCAATTCTCGCTGGTCAGTCAGCGTGAAAGACGTGTCGTTTCTGCAGCTTAAAAAATTCGGAATAAATTTATTTCGATGTAATCATATACCCATAGATCAATCGATGCAATCAATAAATACGATGCCTACAAATGAAAGCTTAATTAAAACCTAACACGTTAATCAATCCTTTAAATATATCACCGCTACGCTTTATCAATTATGTACATTTATCAAATTATCCTTTCAGTAACTACACACATTCAGAATGCATAAGCCACAGTCGCATCACTGCTTCTAACTGAAAAATATTTTTATCCATGAAATCATTTGGGAAAAAGAAGAAGACTGGCCAATTTATGCCTCACTTCACCTCGACGGGAGGTAGACGGATTGACGGGAGGTAGACGGATTGACGGGAGGTAGACGGATTGACGGGAGGTGGACGGATTGACGGGAGGTGGACGGATTGCCAAGCGACAGCTCTGACGACCCTGGCTGAGAGTGGGAGGTCTCGGGCTGTACGAGTATTTGTGTCTCGTGTGTGACGCGCTAACCTGAATACCGCCAGTTCACAATGGGGCATACAAAATTCTATTTTCAGGGTTAGAGGACTTACACAAACTATTTGAATTTTAGTTTGTCTTAACAAATACATCATTTTCATTGTAACAGTTCCGTTTTGATCCAGTGTAGCATTAAAAGATTCGAATGTTTTTGCTTCATCACAATGCCAAGCATTTGGCATGAGACCTCTTCATTTTCAGCCAAAAAATTCCCGTCACCATCGGTGATCAAAGGCCGTGTACAGCGGCGGCGAGGAGCAGCTGGTTCCCGCGGTCACACTTTGTTTTGGTCGACCGGGCGGGCCATTGTCACCGTAATGGGCCCAGTAGGGGGCTGGTCCCGTGGGCCATAGGTGTACAATGTGACAAATGCTGGCAAATGTACTGATGAATCACTTAAGGAACTCGGCCGGTGTAGGAGGCTTCGGTTTGTCTCATGCTTATAAATAGCACCGACGGCTTCTTGAAAACAATACCAATGAACTGCTGCTAAATTGAATGAGATGTTACTTATTCTTGGGAATGTGTCGGGCACTAGAAGATGAATAACAAATAAAGTAAAGGCAGACTGATGAGGTGCGGGTAAGCTGGGACTTCGTTCCTGTTTACGAGTCAGTGGGAACCATTAGCGCTAGCCTGAAGTAATGGTTGAGATAGAGCTACACTGACAATTTTGGTCACTGAAAGGTTGCTGACTTCATAATCTCGATACTCAGTCACAGCGTCTGCAACGACGTAGAACGCTTCACAAAGTGGGTCATCAGGAGGGCCAAAGCCCACATGGGCCATCAGGAGGGCCAAAGCCAAAGTGGGCCATCAGGAGGGCCAAAGCCCACATGGGCCGTCAGGAGGGCGAAAGCCAAAGTGGGCCGTCAGGAGGGCGAAAGCTCAAAGCACCATCATCGTTACGTGCTTGGCCTGTGTGCTGCACCTAAAGGCAGCGCTTACGTGCCTCGTGCGACACACGGAGCAGGAAAGGAAATAGGGAGGAACACTAGACAGGGAGCGAGACAGAATGGGGAGGAACACACTAGACAGGGAGCGAGACAGAATGGGGAGAAACACACTAGACAAGTAGCATGACAAAATGGGGAGGAACACACTAAACAGGGAGCGAGACAGAATAGGGAAGAACACACTAGACAGGGAGCGAGACAAAATGGGGAGGAACACACTATACAGGGAGCGAGACAAAATAGGGAAGAACACACTATACAGGGAGCGAGACAAAATGGGGACGAACACACTAGACAGGGAGCGAGATAAAATGGGGAGGAACACACTAGACAAGTAGCATGACAAAATGGGGAGGAACACACTAGACAGGGAGCGAGACAAAATGGGGAAGAACACACTAGACAGGGAGCGAGACAAAAGGGGGAGGAACACACTAGACAGGTAGCAAGGCAAAATGCAGTTTGAAGTCACCAAGACGGAGCAAATTGTCTTGAAGTTATGCTTCAAAATATAATATGGAGATGTAAATAGGAAGCAGAATTTAAACTAGTCTTATTTAGTTAAGTATGAAATATGCACCAACCTATGAGTATGCTTATTTACGTAAGAAGAGTATGTGGGAACTTGAATTAGTCATATTTAGTGAAGTTAGAAACATGAACCAGTCATTTTAGGAATATGGTGATGTCAAGTTTAGTGTAGTTGTGAACATAAATCTGTTCGCTGAGTGACGTTAGAAACGTACACCAGTCATACGAAAAGTAGGTAAAAACATGACTATACATACAAGAAGTAGTTAGACACATGGACCAGTCATACGAAGAGTAGCGTGACTAGTGCAATAAGTAGTTAGAAACATAGACCAGTCATAGGAAGAGTAGGTAAAAACATGACTATATATACAAGAAGTAGTTAGAAACATGGACCAGTCATACGAAGAGTAGGTAAAAACATGACTAGTACAATAAGTAGTTAGAAACATAGACCAGGCCATCTAGTTTCAAAATAGGCGAGCAAAAATCGAGGCTAAAAGCTAAGAAAATTTAGTACGGTTTAGTAAAGTAATTGCACTATTGTTAAAGAACATTTATCCGAACTTCTAAGGTTTGCAAATTGTTTTGTCCTTAGAAAACCTTGCCTGCGTCATTGAGAATTTTAATTGCACTATCGAAACGAACGCACGCTGGAGTCCCGTTCGTTGGCGTTTCTCCTTTTTCTTAATTTTGAACCTCACAAAAAATTTTCAGCAGTCTCTCAGGAATAAATTTTTCTGTGCCTAAAAAATCAGGCCTAAGTCATTCTGCTGTTTTCTGTAAAGCCAACAAAGGGTGTCGTATTGTTATTTTTGTGAGTAGTTCACATACTACAAGGATGCAGTCTCTCATTTTCGATGTGCCAAAATTTGAGCTGCTAAATGAATTTTGGAAAAAACTGTTTCAGATTTAGGATACGATCAACAATTCTTGGAAACTGAAAAAGCTCCGCCGTTTGCCCCGTACACTTCATTCCAGACTGTACGAGTCCGGCTCATGTCATTCCAGAATGTGCGAGTCCGGCTCATGTCATTCCAAAATGTGCGAGTCCGGCTCATGTCATTCCAGAATGTGCGAGTCCGGCTTATGTCATTCCAGACTGTACGAGTCCGGCTCATGTCATTCCAGGCTGTACGAGTCCGGCTCATGTCATTCCAGACTGTACGAGTCCGGCTCATGTCCGGCAGTCTCGTACGGGCCACCAAACGTACTCAACCTAAAAAATTTTCTTGTCTTATTTTCGTACAATTTTTTCTGCTGTTAATACTCCGAATCTTAGTTTAGACAAATTTCGAGTGATTCTTTTAAAGCCTCTGACCAAAATGATTACACCCTGGATAGTTTTTGCAGTTTGTGACAGAGATAACCTCCTTTAAAAGATGAGAACATATTCATTGTGGTTTCATTTGATGTCGAAAGCTTGTGTATCAATACTTCTCTAGTCTTATAAACACTATTAAATACATAAATACTATTAAAAATGAATTGTTCAGTACATGAACAGATTTACACTTGGGTCTCAACATAAAACTTTTTAAAACTGTACTTGAATTTTGAGTTGTGAATTCTGTGTCTATTTCTGTTTGTAAAATGTACAAGCGAGTACAGGGTCTCAGAATGGACCTTTTCTCGGGACCCACTGACCATTCTTGAATATTTTTGCGTGCCAGTGCACGCGAATATTTTTGCGTGCCATTCGCGAACCAGCTTTTAACGTCGCTTCAAATGTTTCTAAACTACTATTGCAATTCAGCACAATATATGAGTATATAACCACTCATTTTCCATATAAACTTTTTTTGATGATAAATAATACTTGACATTTGATTTTTTTGTAGAAAGACGGTTTGCAGCTTATCCTTTCGATTTCAAACATGAGTTTTATAGACGGAATGAAGGTGACACCTTGCTTTTATTTTGGGTTCCGAGTGAAGCTCCTTTATTTCTTCGCTATTTGAATTCTAAATACCCACCCATTTAATATTCCCTTAGAATGGAAATGGAAAATTATAATAGGCATATTAATATTATATTATTTTTAGAAGCAAAAAAACCTAAAATCGATTATACTTTTAATTTATTTGTTTTCCCTAAGCCATTGTTTACAAGACTAGCACTGAATTTTTTTCGTGTTCGCAGTCACAAGTTTAAATAATAGCGATAACAGCCTTTCTGAATCGCGCGTATATTGTTGGTTCTAATTTTAATTTACTTTATTGTAAACAAGCTTTTCAGGTAACAGACCCCACTTTGCGGTCATTGACTCTTATATTAAAAGGTTTATATCAAAGAAATGTTCAAGTTCTAATGACAACACCAAAGAGCTGCAGCGTGCATATTGCGTCTTTATTTAGAGTGGCGATTGATGTGAAAAAATGTTGGTAGACTTGGAAAATCTTTTTAAACGTCATTTTCCTAAGGTGAAACTCTGCCACATGTTCGTTAATTCTCATAAAATTGGTTCTTCCTTTCGCTGTAAAGACATGCTTCCCAAACGTATCCAGACGTCCATTGTGTAAAAGTTGAGTTGTGTAGAGTGCCTTAAGTCGGGTACTCTACGATTTTGCTATTTTATGTTAGGACTGCCCAGCACCGTGGAGTAAGTCAGACTGCCCAGCACCGTGGAGTAAGTCAGACTGCCCAGCACCGTGGAGTAAGTCAGACTGCCCAGCACCGTGGAGTAAGTCAGACTGCCCAGCACCGTGGAGTAAGTCAGACTGCCCAGCACCGTGGAGTAAGTCAGACTGCCCAGCACCGTGGAGTCAGCTAGGACAGTGGGTTACCTCTCACGCACCCCAGCCATCCTGTGCTCCTCTCCACAGCTAGCTGTGTTGGCAAGGGTAACCGAGGACGATTCTATGATACTACTCCCTGCCTCTGGGGATTTGATTTCAAAAATTTGGAATCAATATTCATAGCCATAGATAAGCCTGATTTTAAAAGTACGAATAGTTAATTTCCGCTAAAAGCATTCCGTGAAATTTTAGTCTTGTAATTGTTTTCGTTTGCTGACATTCTTGTTTTGAATTTTTTGGAATTTGCGTACTGAGAGTGGAGCTGGTCTGCGAAACATTTAGATGGGACGTACTACGTTTAACTACTCTATTGCATCCAGACCTAGTCTTCAGTTTCTGAAGAAACAAGAATGCTTTCACTGTATACCGTTATCTTCACTTTCAAGTTTTTGAAAAAAAATCTTGCACCGCCTAATTACACCAATTACAAGATGTTGGCTATATTTTGGGTGGATTAGAAAAATGAGCTTTACTGCTGAATCAAATTCACTATCAAATATCCGTGATATTGTGATTATTCTTAAAAACGGGTTGCGTTGCTGAGGGAAATTTCCCTCGTAAGGCCCAGTAATCCGACAAGATGAGGGCAGACAGAGGCATGGATCCCTCCACAGGCCGCTGGGCCTGCTATGTCTGTAGCACAGGGGAGAGGCGCCCCCCGCCTTCCCAGTGCGGGGCACAGCCGACGCGAAGGACAAAAGCCACAGTTCAGTGGGTGGTCTCAGGGGAGGACGATAATCATCTTAAGCAGGTGTAGGTATTGCTTAAAAAACGCGTGTGTTGTCAGCCGAGCTGTCACTGTCGCTCGCACACGGAGAATATCAGTCCCCACTCCAGATGCGTGTGCCTTCATCTACATGGAAATGAGGTTGTCATAGCCTGTAACTTTTTTTGAGTGGGTGGAACAAACAGGCTTCATTAATCAATGGACTGCTCATTGTTTGTCTTCGGTGTTGTCGCTTGAGATGGAGTGGCCTAACAAGATTTTTTGTAACACCAACGACATGGGCAGCTTGACAAAGGCTAAACGCCTCTTCTGTGTACACTTCACGCCGCCGCTGTGTACACTACACGCCGCTGCTGTGTACACTAAACGCCGCTGCTGTGTACTCTACACGCCGCTGCTGTGTACACTACACGCCGCTGCTGTGTACATTATACGCCGCTGCTGTGCACACTTCCTTGAGACAAAGATGGGCCATGAGCGTAAGGTCCCCGTAACACCATCAGACTCGCGTGAGAAGCGGGCCCGTGAGTACAGAATAGTTTAATTCAATGATCCTCACAGAAAACAAAGAGGTCTCCCACTCATGCACTACTCGGTATTTGCACACAACCGAATGCCATACCTGTGAGTAACGTCAGCTCTTATAGATGTCATATTGTATTTGTGAGCGGAGTGCAAATGTTCTGCCGACTTTTAGGTTTTCAATCCTAGTGTGATACCATGGCTTTCATCTCAATGTCTGCATTTATTTCTGCCTACTAAGATCGTAGCTGTTAACTTAAACCTCCTGTAGTTAAGCAGTTACCAATTGTGGTTCCATGTGCTTCTCATACGGGAGTTAAGTATCCAATTTTTTTCTAGCTCTGCCTAGGGAATATGTCCTTAAGACTTGGTATTTCACACTGTGGGTTATCAAGAAAGCATCTAACACTAATTTTACCTGTCTTACCATCTAAGTGGAGGATATTTGTTAAACGCTCTTCTGTCCTGACAGTTGGTGCCCATTCTTGTTGTTCACAGCTAGAACTCATTAATTTATCAGAGCTGATAACATTATTGGTATCGGCGCCCAGGAGAGCCGCAGCCTGTCAAAATATGTCCCTCATACAAAGTGCAGTCCACACAAAATTTAAAGAGAAAATTAGGACCCCGACTGCGCTGGCGGGTCGCAAAAACGTTTGAGCCGCAGACGTGCAGACGAGTGACGTGCAGACGTGCAGACAAACATCGAGTGACGGGCAGACAAACATCGAGGCAATGCGTTCGAGGTTGTCGAATGTTGAATAAGGAAAGCACCTCATCGTATCGCACATGCTAAGGAAATTTAAACTACACTGCAGTTTTCCTGATTATGTAAGCCTTCTACATTGTGGAATGAAGTCGCGCAATGCACTTTTCGGCGCTGGAAATGGTCATAAATTTTATGGTACACACAGTTAGGGTTCCTCTCATCAGGTAATTAGAGGGCATCGTAAAGGTTACCACAGTTAAATCGTTCATTAAGTGTTCCCTCAACATCGTACAACTTTTTTCAGTAACGAACTTCATTAACGTATATAGGTGTATGCTACTTAGTTGTATGATACTTAACTGTGCGTTACTAAATATTTAATGGCCAGCCATAATGTAGTAATACTTTTTTGCTAGACTCTGCAGTTGCTGTCCACTAAATACTTGTCACGTACTCAAAATGAAGTTAATTAAATTGTCATCACTCGAACCAGATGTAGTTCACACCAAACACAAATGGTAATCACGCATCCAGAATATAACTGCCACACACAAAATGGTAATCACGTATGTATAATATAACTGCCACCCGCAAAATACCAATCACGTTTGTAGAATATAACTACCATTCGCAAAATAGCAATCACTCATACAGGATATAACTACCACACAAAATAGCAATCACGCATACAAAATATAACTACCACACACAAAATAGCAATCACGTATGTAGAATATAACTGCCGCGCGCAAAATAGCAATCACGCACACAGAATATAACTGCCACATACAAAATAGCAATCACGCACACAGAATATAACTGCCACATACAAAATAGCAATCACACACACAGAATATAACTGCCACATACAAAATAGCAATCACGCACACAGAATATAACTGCCACATACAAAATAGCAATCACGCACACAGAATATAACTGCCACATACAAAATAGCAATCACGCACACCAAACGCAGTTGTCAACCACTCAACACTCGTCTCCTCCGCACTCGCAGCCATGGACCAGTTTCTGCCGTAACTCTTATACCTTCTCAAAGTAGACGCCTTTGTTCAGGGAAGAAAATGATGAACAATTTTTTTGTAAGCGTGAGTTCGGTTTTATTATGCGACATAATTTGTATCAAAACCCATAATATTTTACAGTTACAGTTTATACTTCCACACTTCACGTGGTGCAGTGGCATAGGGGGATGATACCGATTTTGTTAAACTTGGTCACCTCCATGACTTGCACTAGACCACGACAGGAAATTAAAGTTCAAGTTCAAGTGAGCATACTATATATTCACTTGAGTAGGTTGGCACTTGGTGAATGGCATTAACAGAGCCGTGGCGTTTAGACCCGACGTGTAGAGCTGTTCGTGTGGTTGCAAGGCCAAAAACTTCTTCTTCTTCTTCTTCGTTCAGTTTATTGAGGGCTCCGGGTCCAGCAGGCCCATGCGCCTCAGTCAAGGCTAAAAACTAAGTTGAGTGGTCGTCAGTCTGAGAAGAACGGGACGTTGCTGTCTTCCTACGCCTTCCTGTCGCCGACCGTAAGGGTGTAGGTTAGCTCTACCCCGTACACGTACACCGGCTGCTACGGTGCTAATTTATTCATATTCACGGGATAGGTTGACTATTAATATGTACTTGATACCTCTACTCGATGTGTAAGTTAATTCTAATTTGTAAAGTAGATGGATTATATAATAACAGAATGACATCGTCTTGTGAAAGGCTAAGTCAATTAATTATAAATCACATGAAAATGAACGAAGTTGAATTTAGTGTTGATTGAGCATGAGTTATTATTTTTCCAAATAATCTACCCAGGAAACCAAGTAACAACTCTACAGTGTAGAAGTACAAAGGTATTTTGGAAAACAACTTTACGTTCCGAAATAATAATAGGCCTCATCGCTCATATTATATTTAGGCCAACTATGTTCCTATATGCATAATATTTCGAAGTACACAATGAGAATTAATACTTTAGTAATACCTGCCGCGATAGACCACCAATATTTAGTGAAAGCGTGGGCAGCGGCACAAAATAACACAGCGTGTAGTTGTAGTTGCAACTCAAATGAGGGTGAAATCAAAAAAGCGTCACTGAACCATTGAAATTCAATCCCAGAACATTGGTCGAGAGGTAGAGATCCTGCTGAAGGTCACACCTTCGTCATAAATCGGAAAATTATGCATGACATGATTTGTAAGATAGGAGCTATAACTTAGCTCAGCGCTCGGCCGCGCGGGGGTGAGGTGCGAGTTCTGATGCCTCGATAAAATATCGTCGTAAATTTATAAATCATTTGCAGTTTCTACTTAAGCTTGATGTTCTCCAATGATAAGTGCGGACGCTCCCTATGCCTGAGATCAGTCCAGCTGAGCGGACTGCAGCTCGACACTGCTCCAGCTGAGGTCTGTGTGAGAGAAGTTAGTAAAGAAGTAGCTCTTATTAGTCTTTTGTGAGAAGTTAGTAAAGAAGTAGCTCTTATTAGTCTTTTGTGAGAAGTTAGTAAGGAAGTAGCTCTTATTAGTCTTTTGTGAGAAAGTAAGGAAGTAGCTCTAATTAGTCTTTTGTGAGAAGTTAGTTAGGAAGTAGCTCTTATTAGTTTTTTTATAAGAAGCTAGTAAGGAAGTAGCTCTTATTAACCTTTTGTAAGAAGTTAAGAAGAATGTACATGTTCTTATTAGTCTTTTGAAATGAATTTTGTGCGTGAGCTGAAGCTGCTGTTCTCTGTTCAGACCAGGTGCTGCTCCTGACGTAATTCTCATTTGACTGTCTTCAGCATGACATAAATGTGAAGAGTTAGCAGTGCTTCAACTGTTTGGTAATTAGAATAAATAGACATCTGTAGGTGTGAACATCATCTGGCACCGAAAACTATGTTGCTGTATTTCTCCGAACTACAGCTTCGAGCGTCTATAATAGCAAATTGGCATCTTTCTTATACGCTTTAAAGTTTTTGAAAACTGTTATTCATTTGCTGTATAAGTTTTTGAGTTGATGGTTCTTACAAAGTAGCACCTCTAAGTCCGCTGGAAAACAATCCTCCATTCGAATTATAAGTGCACCATAAGTTTTCTACGTAGTTTCATATCAAACGAATAAGTGATGTTCTGGAACATAAGGTATAAATATTCATATCCATAAGCCTTCAAGGCCTTTCAAAATGACATTCCACATGACTCCAACTCGTCACCCGCAGAAGGCATGAGGTGCGAGGGGCAGCCTGGGCTCCTACGAGTAGGTAGCTGTCAGTCGTGAGGGCGCGACGGACTGGCGCCCAAGAGAGCAAGCTCATAATTTACGACGTTGTGGCCAGTCAGAATTTCATCATTTCTGGAAAGGTGATCCAAATTTACGGTGGTGGCGCAACGATGATGTGGCGTCGGTGGTTCGTCCGGTGGTTGGGAGCCATAGCATCCTGGAGCCGTGGCATTCTGGAGCCGTGGCATTCTGGAGCCGTGGCATCCTGGAGCCGTGG
>VOMN01119205.1:0-21293 GCA_014899125.1 Orchestia grillus | reverse complement strand
CACCACCCCAACACAAGTCCAGTCCACCACCCCAACAAAAGTCCAGTACACCACCCCAACACACCGGCCAGCTCACCAAATTGAGGATGTCCATGGGATCGAAGCCCTTGAGCTGTTGCTCCAGTCTGGTGCGCCGCTCCGTGTGAGCCTCCATCTCCAGGGTAGCCACGTCGTACACTTCCTTCTTGTGCATTTGGTGGGCTCGCTCTGGAGGATGCAATTGTGATTATATACAGCTTTACTATTGTAGCTATGCAGTGCAAGAAAGGTCTAAGCAGTGGAGGTGGGAGTGGAGAAGCAAGTAAAATTAAGATGTGGAGCACACAGAATAACACAAAATTTCATGTAGAATTTCGGTCATACGAGTAAAACTATCTTGAGAGCAAGACGAATAAAGGAGTACACATTTCTTTCTAGTTTCAGCACAACATGTGAATTTCTTTGTGTTGCACAGCTAACCATAAAAGTACTCCTGAGAAATGTGAAGCCATTAGAGCTCAGTGACGGGGGCCGCCACAACAACACTGCCCATTGTCAACCTTCCAAACCCTTCTGGCACCCGAGCAGAGCTCACTTCTCAACCCCTTTATGGTGGACAAAAGGTGTAAACTATTTTAATTATTCATCTCGAGTGTAGGCTCTCAAAAAGTCATCTTAAAAAGATGATACTGCAGCTATTCATTCGAGTTGTCCTCTTAGATTAGCAAATACTATAACGCTAACATCCATCATTTGAATTATAGCTTCCAATACATAAATGACAAATTACTTAATGAATATTTATTACACAGCTCTAGCAGGTCAGTTAATCAAGAGCAGCACATGAAGCTAACTCCTACACTGGGACTAAACAGCCCAAAAATATTATCAGCCTTACAATGAAATACAATTTCTACAGGTCATTTGAGCTATGTCAAAGCCCACTCCGTTTTATTAAAAGTGACTTCCCCCCTCATTTTCATCCATCATCATACTCACTCTTCAAATTCTGATCAGTGACATTGGTGCCATAGTAGAGGCTGCGGTCTTTCCCCCAAGCTCGGGCATCAGGCAACTTCTGCTCTGAAGTGTCCACGATATCATCAGTGGCAGCGAAAGGCTTTGGCTGCTGCTGCTCTTCGTCACTGCTGTCGGAGTCCATGTCGTGGTCTTCCACCTCCTCATCTGATGACCCCATGTTGAGCAACAGCACATTCTCCTGTGATCAAGAACTAGGCATCAATCTTGCTCATGCCACTGAGTGGATGTTTCAAAATGAAACATGAATGTATGAATTGGTGCGCATACTTGTCATTCAGAGGATGAATGCTAAAAGAAGACAACAGCAATTTGAACTTATTTCTTATTTCAGGTAAATAATGTATCCAAGCCAGGTTATTCTTAGAATTAGATCACTGCAATGCAAATTGCGAAACAATGATTACAATGATTGAGGGCTAAAATTTCAAAACAGCTATTGAAACAAACCGAAATGACTATGTTAATTTTCATACTATCACAGAAAGTACAGTTGTAACCAAGACTAAGAGACAAATTCACAAATTTTAATATATCTTCAAATATTCATAGTACAAATACGCAATTTTCATACGTTGTAGTCAATACTTAACCTTATAACATTTTGAATTTTTTAAAAGTTTGAAAGGATACTGAAAAAATTATAAAGAAATGAGTTTAATAACAAAATTTAGAGCAGACAAAACTAAGGAACATTTCCGTAAAACTCTAGGAAAAAAGCCTCAATTGGCTCAGTTGGCTACTTTTCTTAATGTTCATATAAAGGAAAAGTCATTAGTAGTTTTATGTAAACATAACATTCATCACCCTGTCTAAGCATGTAGAAGTAAATAAAACTTAGGGAAAATGTTGTTGCATTATACAAAAAAATTTTAATGTTGGAGATTGCTGTGAAAGTTAAACATTCAAAGAGGTTTGTTGAAAGAACTGGGAAACTGTACAATGATTTAGGCCACATACCAACTGGATGAAAAATTGGCAGACCCCAAAAAATATCACCTTGAGAAGACAGAATCCTTTAGCGTGCCACATTGAAGAATCAATTTTAAGACTACAGCCGGTATTTCAAGGAAAGTAATTGGAAACTAATGACAAAATATAAAAAAACAGTTTCTAGACATTTACAAGAAATAGGTCTCTTTACACTAATTCCATTTAAAATACAGCTGATAAGAAAAATAGAAAGGATTCTGGAAACAAGCAAAGGATTCTGGTTCAACAAAACTGGTCATTCTTTGGTTTTTCAGAAACGGAAGTCAATTTAACCTGTTTGGGAATAATGGGGCAAATTATGCGAGGAGGTGTGAAGGCAAAAATTTAAATCTGAAGTGTACTAAGAAAACTGTCCAAGTTTGGTGGCAGAAGTGTAGTGGTGTTTGGCATGTTTTCAAGCCAAAGTACAAGTCCTCTCATTTGCTTGTACAATAGCATGAATGGTGCCATCTACAAAAACATTATAAAAGAACATATTGTGCTTGTTATTGAAAACTCAGGAATTGAAGAGGTTGTGTTAGTGCAAGATAATGTACCTTGCCACAAGGCTAAGAGTGTCATAAGTTTCAGTGAACAGCAATATTTTGATAAAGTGGATTAGCCAGCACAAAGTCCAGACTTGAACCCCATTGAGAACCTTTGGAAAACTCTTGGAGTGAATGTAACAGCTAGAAATCCTATTAGCACAGTAGACTTATGGGAGAAACTTCTAGAGGATTGGGCCAAAATAATGGTTGAAGACAGCCAAAGGCTTATTCAACCTTGCACTTACAGATGTGCAGTTGCTATGAAAAATAAAGGTCTGTTTACTAAATATTAGTTATTTGCACCTTGTTTTCTATTCAATTGCATTGTTAAATTGTGTTGTAAAGTCAAAGTTTTGGATCTGTCCCTTAGTGTTGTCCATTCTAAATTTGGTAATAAAACTATTTTTTCATAACTTTTTCTGTATCCCATCATACTTTTTATAAATTTAGAATGTCATAAGAACAAGTAGTGACAACAACATGTAAAAATTGCACATTTATACTATGAATATTGAAAAAGATATTAAAGACTTGTAAATCTGTCTCTTAATTTTGGTTGCAACAGTATATTCCTCATATAATCACCAGAAAAACATTTGCAAAATCAGCAAGGTGCATCACATCATGAACTATCATTAGTAGATCAAGTCAAGCAACATAAGGAATTACTTTGAACAAAACAGGAAAAATTATTTAAGAAAAACACAAAAATATCAACTTAGAGTGAATAGAGGTTTGATTTTATACAGCCAATTTGTAATTGAACAATAGCTACATGCAATGCTTGTTCTCTCAAGAGGTCTCAGGTTTGGACTTCATGCAAGTTGAATAAATATCAACTTCACAAAGATTCAAGGCAAGACATAGCTGCTTGCACACATTTGGCAAACATTAGAGCACAGCATGCAGACCTAGCCAGAGAAGAAGAAAAAGTACGTCTTCCTCATATTTCCTGATGAATGGCTATCCTTCTGATTTGGAATAATAAGACAAAAAAGAAGCAAACAAATGCCCAACTTACCTTCTTTGCTTTTTTGGCACGCATACTTTGATGTGCCCTTCTAAGATCTGATTTCTCAACATCTTCATGGTATTGATCAACCTCATCATAGACGTAATCTCTGGAGCTTGTATCCACCAGTTTTGAGAAGCCTTCATTGTAAGCACTTCCAATTCCTTCCGTCACTTTTGCAACGGGTTTCCTCTTTTTTCTGCTGGAGGTTCTGAAATGGAAAATAGTACCAATAAATAATTTTGTATCTTGAAAAGAACTTTTGATTTTATAAAGTACTTTCCTTGCTGTACAAGCCCTAATGCAGCTGGTAGAGTAATTAGTGGGCCATGCTTTTTTGCGAAAATAATAACTTCTAAAATAATAACTTAACCACCCTCCCATATTTTGCAGTAAGGTTGAAAAGTGCAGAAGATTAAAAGTTTATCATTAACTTCAATCACCAAAATGAAACTAATACATTGACTAGGCATCTTTATAGGATACCTGGGATAAATTTGACAGTAATTAAATTCCTTATATTTTCAGATGAGAATAACTGGCATCTTGAGTGAGTCTCAATGTGACATCCACACCTAATTTTAAAGTTGTAGTCTTAATGATGAAGAAAACCATGTGATCTACACCTGCATATGACAGATTTTCTGAATCAATAATTTTTATTGTCTTATCTTTTCACTATGTAAAATTTTGAATCTATTCAAATTTTGTTATAATTTTGCAGTTTACCAAATGTACAAATAATCTAGGTTACAATATGCCTTCTTTGCTCTGTAATTACTATATTGAGAGATATTAGCATGCTTCACTTTTTGTGTTTAGGATCGAATTTAGAATCACGATCCAAAATTTTAAAGCGACTTTCACACATAATATTTAGATTGTGGTTGTGCAAATCCCAAGTAGAAGTTCCATTAAAATTTTTGTGTTTTAATTTTAGGGCTGTAACTTTACTAATTGAAAAACCCTAAGTTACATACCTTGTATGTGACCCACTTTGAAATAAATTATTTTTTTTCCTTGATGAGCTGTGCTGATCATGGAAATAACGAAATTATGAGTGATGCTCAGTGTTTCTTGACCACCGTCAACACAATCATTGGTTTGCCGAACACCCAAAAGATACACTTCATGTCAAGCAGATTAAATTTCAACATTTGATGGGTTTTGGGTGGATTTTCAGTGCAGGTGTTGTGATGCCTTCATATTTAATTATTTATGCAAGAAATACTCCCAGACTCAATTTAGATAGCGATGTAGAGCCACTAAGCACAGGAGTAAAGCCTTGGATAACATCAGTTGCCAATGGTAGGCCATACGTTTGGCAGCAGGATTTAGCTCCTTGATATACTTTTGGGAAAAGTTAAGAATGGTTTTCAGAGAATTCTCACCATTTCACCATCCCTATGTCTGCTCTTCTAGCTCTCCAAATCTGAAATTCAATGGACTACAACATACGTGAGATGATAGGGAAAGATGCCAATTGCCACACCAGTAACACAAAAAACACAGCTGATTACCAGAATTATGGCAGTTTTCCTGATCATTCCTCAGGAGACTGTAAAATTGGTTTGCTTCAAGTTCTAGAGCTAAATGGAGGCTGTGATCGAAGATAATAGTAATCTTTTTGAGTGAAATTTTGTTTCCATACATAAATTTTATGATGTTGCCTAGCACTTTTTCTCTTTCCTTAATGAACTGTTTAATTTATTTTCAACATTCTATACCAAAATGCAAGTCATTCCTCACATATATTCATTTGCTGATTGTACATTTTGTTTCACACTATCAGTTTTGATTAAGATAGTGACAACTGAGTTATAAATGAGATACACATTGTTGTACACTACAAATGGTTCACTTTACGTACACTGCAAGTTCATCCTGCATAACTTCTGTTGCTTACAACAGTACCACCACAAGCATAATATATATTTTTACCACTATGTAAATCAATACTATACAGCTCCATGCATCTGAAGGTAGTAGCACTAGGTAGCGGTAACTGTATGCAACATTACCTACCCTGCAAGGAAATAAAATATCTATAAATAAGTTCATTATAAAAAGAAGCAGAATCATTGCTATAAAAACATATATTGGTACTCATATCAGTCTGGTTTTGTAGAATTACAATATTACTGAATGTCACCTGAAATGACAAAATACAGAATATATATTACATGACAAAATTTCAGTGGAAAAAATGCACATTTCCAAAATAGGAAAAAGACTAAGACAAAATAAAAATTTCCTACAGAGTCAATCTGCATATAAAAAAAAAACTGAGTGCGTTTTGGCCAGCTAATTCATGTAAGGTGTAATGAGACTGAGGTAAGGTATGAATTTAGCATCACTTATTTTGTAGATTTGCAAAGGTTCCAGAATTCATAAATCTATTGCATTACTTGTTGAGTCTACTATTGAAAAGTGGTTTAGTCTAATAAAAGGATAATTCAAATTTTCTTTTCATAGCGTTTTCAGTCACCCCACATTTATATAAAATCAACAGAATTAAAACTTCAATTCATAGAGGGTATCATCTATCATTTATGTATGCTTCATTTGATGAGGAAATTAGTTGAGATTTTTGTCCAAAAAATGGGTACCCAACTCATATAATAGACAAGTGTCGAATATTTTTAAAATAAAATTTATTATCCATGTCCAAAAATACCTACTGCAGCCAAAGAAAAAATTTACGTAACTTAACCGTAGGTTAGTTACCATAGTACAAAATCTGTGCAATTACTAAAAACTGTGTTGTCTAGTCATTATTCTCAATTAGATTTTAAATTGTCTGAAGAACTCTCTCAAAGTTATGAATTTTTTTAAACAAAGACTCCATACCATCGGATTTGCGCTCTAACATTATATATCAGCTTAAATATGGAGCCTGCAAAGGCTCCTAAATAGGGAGCACATCTCAGCAAGCAAGGATCAGATTTCCACAACACATAGACATCAATCATAGAACCAATAGATAGTTACAAGAATCCTATCACTCAAACCCTAAAACTCACTGCAAAAATTTGAATCCTTTCAGATTAAGCAACTTTTCAATAATAGACTCAACATCCTTTTAGATTAAACAACTTTTCAATAATTGACTTAACAAGCAATGCAATAGATTTAAGAATTCTGGAATCCATGCACATCTACAAAAAACTGATGCTAAATTCAGGTTTTACCTCAGTCCCATTGCACCTCACATGAATCAGCTGGCCAAAATGTACTGTTTTCTTTTACACGTAGGTTGACTATGTAGGAACTTTTTAATTTTGTCTTAGTCTTTGTTTTCTTATTTTGGAAATATGTATTTTTTTCCATTTAACTTGATTCTTTATTTTGTCATTTCAGATGACACAGAGTGACAAAGTGTCAACATGTTTTTTATAGCAACAATTGTGTTTTTTCTACTCTCACAGTTAGATTCCCTATGAATAAACTAATTTCTGCAAAAGGTGATTACTTAAGAAAACTAGCAAAAACAAATTTTCTGTACTCTTTTAGTAATAGTTTGTAACCATTGCCAAAAGTTATTGGGAGGAAATAAATAAACTTTAGTAACAGGAGTTTCAAGACCAACTCCAGTAACACGAGTTTCAATAAAGAAAAATTAGTCAGTCTAATTGCTTATTTAGCAAAAAAATAATAAAAAGACTCTGAACATAAGCAGATTGATATATTTCCTGGCAAATTATGCTACAAATTTTGATTTATAAATTTAATTTATTCTCCATGAGAATTTTATAATGTTATTTCATAAGTTATAAGTAGCGCTGCCCACCTCTGGTTATAAGTCATTTCATAAGTCAACTCTGACTTACTGAATAAGTCAGAGTTGATTGCAACTAGTTTTTCAATATCAACATCAATCTTTTAAGAAATTATCACTTTATTTTCAAGCATTTATCAACTTTACTGCACTGGCAAGATCTGGGTTTCTACTTTTTATTAGCCACCTGAAGTGCATTAAAAGAGGCAAACAAGGACAGTTACCCAAGTGACTGCAAGACACTACAATGTTGCATGCAAGACCTGGCATTGTCACTCAATAGTCATGCAGAGCTCTTTGGGATGCTTTTTGAAGATTTTACCAATAACTTCTCCAATTAAATTTTCAACGCATGTTAATAATTATCTTTGTAGATCATTATGAAGGCTATGAAATAAAAGGTATAACAGCAAAAACAATTAGCTTTTGACTTTAGTGCATAATAGCAGAGACAATAGCATCTCAAATTGCTCTAGCATTCAAGATACATGCAACCAGAGTTTTAAGACCACACTTTAAAATTATTATCATAGTAATGTACGAAATGAATCACTAATTGATAGAAAATTTGTTCAACATTTTTGACTTTTTTAAAATCACTGTTAATTCAAGAACCCTATGTGATGTTTAGATTTTATCTTCAGTTTTGTAAAAGTGCATCAGATGCAGTTGAGATGCTTCCTGCAGCTTATAAAGAAAATGTATGAGGTGTAATAACTAATAAAATGCAGCAACATCTCTCAATCAAAAGCATTCAGCACCTGGGGACTGAATGCTTTACATCCAGATTCCTTCATACATCAAGAACTGATGAAAATGAGACAATTCACATGTTTCAGTACAAAGATAGAGGGTGTACTATTGATTGACTTTCTGATCTATTGTCTCTTCCATGAGGCTCAGTACTGAAGAATTGCCAAGAAGACAATTTGTAGTAAAATTAATCCCATGCCCATCAACTCCTGACCAAAAGGCAGGGTTTGTGTCACACAAAATACCTCTAAATATTAATCAGCTGGAAAAGAATAAATGGTTCATATGTTTTTAAGAAAATAATACTAAAGAAATTGACAAAAACTATATTAAAGATGTTTTATTTTATCACAGCAATATCCCATTAATTACCAGGCAGTGTCTCAAATTATTCTAGTATGCTGAATTTCATGCAATTTTTTTTACAATAGATTGATAATCTTCTACAGCAGGGTTCTACAGCTATAATTTGCATAAAATATAAAGAATATAGTCTCATTTTTAAAACTTTCTATTCAAACCTTGATAGGATCTACTTAAATAAAATTAAGAATATAGCTTTTCTATAGAATTTTTCATAGTGTTAAAATAAATAATTTGATTATTTACTATGTCAAAAGTGCTAAACTTTAAAACCTAAGTTACAGATCAGAGAAAGCTCATTTACTTTAGATGCTTAATGAAGTTATCATGCACAGTGTGAGCCCCACTGGTCTCAAATTACCCCAGGAGTCCTGCATAGTCCCCATCATAATATATGATCTCTCATACATTCTCTCTTCAGCAGTAGTGATACAGATTTCAAGACTTCAGTGAGTTGGGCTGTGTTGCATCAAAAGAAGAAAAATGACTCAGGATAAAATGTAGAAAATGTGAAATCTGAGCATCAGGTATGTTCATGCACAGGTCTGTTACAGGATCCCTTATGCATAAAAACAGCAAATTAAACATGAGAAAAAGAAAAGAACTGCTAGCCATGCATCTTTGAATAAGAAATGGTCAAGAGTTTTCCTAATTTTTATCAATTTCCTTTCTCACTTCAACATTGTGTTAAGACACAAATATGTGAGCCCCTTGGCCTGCAAAGTTAGTCTGCATAAAGTTTATCTGATCAATTCCTAAAATTATCCCTTGCTGAACAATCTGATCAGGAAAGTGGTCTTTAACCCTTTACAAATCAAATTATTTTGGTGATTAGGCTGCATGAGGCATATAAAAAAAATTTCATTACAAAATAGAACTTCATTGTGTTCTTAAGCTGCCAAGGGCTCTTATGTTAGTGAACCCTTGGAAGTGCTAATAGTTAATTTACTAAGCTAGTAGCGCATCCACCAAATTTTTTGTGTTCAACAGACTATGCAAATGTAACAGTCACCCTCAACCAGTTAAAACTCTTAATTGACAGGAACATTAGCATCTTTTATTTATAGTCAAGTCTTTTAATTGAATATGTTAATAATTATATAAATATTATCCAGTTAATATTAGCTTTACTACAGTCAATTATACAGGGTATTTCATTCATTGAACAAACTTTACTTTGAAGTCATTGAATGGGAATTTTTTTGAGCAGCAAACACATACTTTCAAAAAATTTACAGGGAAAAATTAGTTCATATTGCACAACTAGTCTTCCACTCTTATGTTTTCTTATAGTTTTATTAGGGTTAGGTTAATTCAAGTAAGGATAGGACTGGTTTGTTTAGTTAATTTGACATTGGGTAACAAGATAATACTGGAGATCAGAACTCAGAACCTGTAAAAAGGCAGCTCAAATTTCCATGGAGTTTACAACACTGCATGCCATTGGTATGAAAACGGTCTGAATATCTTTTGATATAATTTTATCAATGCTTTAAAGCATCTGAAAATATGTTTCTGCCACTTAAAAGCAAACTTTGTATCTAATGACACCAAATGTACCTTGTATTATAAATCAAATAGCTTTCACATCAGCAGCAGTAAAGCAATTCTTACCCTATTATTGTTCTCTGGTATCATACTGTGCCACGGCTGAAAAGCCTTTAAAACTCAAAATGCAGTTTCCACATAGGCATGAGTTCATTCTGAAATGTTTTAAATGCATATAGGAAAATGGTCTTAAATGACACACTCTTTATTTTTTTGCCTAAATTAATTACTCCAAAATGGTGAAACACACCTAAAGATTATAAACAAGCTTTAGAACAAGATCAAATTCTTAGCAGGAGTTCAGAAAAAATTTCAGAATTCATGGTTGCAAACTCAACACCAAGGAACCTTTCACATGATGAAATCTCTTGACAATTTTTTCACTAATAAAATTTATTGCCAAGATAAAGTTAAACTGACTGTGTAAGAATTAACTTTCAACATGATAAACTCAAGTGAAATGAATTTATTACACTCGATGCAAATTCTTGCCCCGAATGTTACACATAGCAAACCTTTGATTTGGGGTCTAGTTCTTAACACTGTCCTAACAGTATCACAAGAATTACTTAAAATATAAATATATATATTAGTCCAGCAATAGTAGATATTGTCACCCCTGATGAGCAAAGTTAAATGGCCCTACAGCTTGAAAAATAAAATTTACAACCCAGAAGTCAATGAAATTTAATTTTAATACATTTAAATATTCTTTATTCAACTCACCGCATTTTTTTCCCCATGATTGTTTAATATAACTTTGTGGACGATCTCCACCTACACCACAAGGTTTAACAACCATACACGAAAATTAGCGAATCCCAAATTCACGTGTTGTGCACCTAGATTAAACTGCAAGCACGCTCAGCGTCAGAAGCATGGTGGCTAGTGAATGGTGATCGACGAGGTAGGTTTACGTTTTAACAGATTTTTTACCCTGAAAACGTTTAGACCGAGCCAAATCGTAAGTTAAATAGAAAATTTTATATCGTATTATTTGAAGTTAAAAAGTTAATGTCAGGGTAATAATTATCTTTAGGTTTTCAATGAATAAATCAAGTATTAAACTTGACAAAGGTATAAGCGCTTTATAATGACTTGTAACAACAGGAGACCGGAGTGTCATTTCTACATACAACGATACATACACCCACACCATTTGGAATTTTACGGAAAACCTCAAACAAAGGGTAATCTTTACCATGCTCCTAATCATTAGCTAACGCACGTAGAAAACTCATATCAATATTAATCATTTGAAGAGGTTTTTACGTGCATTAGCTAATGATTAGGAGCATGGCAAAGATTACCCTTCGGTTGAGGTTTTTCCTTAAATTCCAAATGATGTGGGGGTGTATGTAACGTTGTATGTAGAAACGGCACTCCGATTGTTATTAGTTGAAAAACTTGTCAGTGTGAAGAAAGTAGCTAGACATATTTGTGTCTTATTACACTGTTCCTTTATTCCTTTATTAGGGCAACTTTGTCAGAATTTGGCAAAACTTTTCAGAGTGACTGGTGCATACATATGTTTACCAGTTAATCGTTTTTAACTCAAGTCTTTAGATTATCTACATAATTTGTTGTTTTTTGTAATAAGTCATTTTTAAATGTATACATTTTACAGAAATGAAGATTTTGTTGGTTTTTAGCATTTTAAATGTTATGTAAATTGGTTTACGTAACCCATTGTTTTACAGTTCACAGTATGTTGGTAAAATTGTTAAAAATGAAAATCATCTATATTGATTTAATAGTACATTTGTATAGGATAATAAAATTTGGTAGGCATCTAGTGCAAGTCAACAAATGTGTGTCAGATATGTAACGCCTGCCTACTTTTCAATATTGTTTGTTTTAAGATTTAATATTTAATTTACTAAGGTCAACTAGAAAGACCGTCCTTTTCATGTTTAACTTATATGTTAGTGTCCTAGGATAGGAATTTTTTCTGAGTGACAGAAACCTATTTTGAAGTAGCATGACAAGAGAAAATGGAGAAAAATTCATTGGTGTATATTGTACCATCTGTCTCTCTCTCCTGTGTTACCTCCTGGCTGCATTGGAGTCACATAAGGTTACATTAGGGCTGTTACGTTTGGAAAGGTTAGGTTAGGAAAGTGTTGTTTTGTTTGACACAACAGAATGTAAGGTGTAAAAATGTGGTCCAAATTTTTGTACAGCTTGTAAAATTTCAATATATTAGGATAGAAACAGTATCAATATCAGTAAATATAACTTTTGCTATACATCAAAACTTTTTGAAAATGGGTTTCTGCCACTTGGAAAAAAGTTTCTATCCTATGATATCAAAATAAGACTGGATAATGAATAGGACAGAGTTTTGTGCAGTTGGCCACAGTAAAGTAAATATCAACAATTTTTAGTATCTACTTTGCTAATGTCTAACTAATTACCTAATATAAATAAAAAGAAAGAAAATTATCATAATTTTTGACAAATTTTTGGCAACTGAGGAGTAATAATTTGAATATAAAAATATTGATAGTCAAAGTATTTTTTTATTGAAACCCATTCTTTAATTGCTGTTTAATGAAGGATGAGTACTCAAACCTTGAAAGAATTGGGTAGTGTGTAAAAGCCAACTTATGATTAGAATATTGTAGTTTATCAAAAGTATTTTGCATACCAACCAAATAACAATTGTAGTTCTGAAAGACATTTGTCTGAATTATTTTAGCAGTGCAGGTTGTTGTTTACTATTTAGTAATTAACAGGAAATGTATGGAATGATTCCTATTACAGATCATTTGGACAAATTTTTTAACTTTTAGAAATGGGATGATCAGGAAGTTTTGTTTAAAGCTTTATATTTTGAATTGATAGGGTAGCTTTTTTAAATAGAAATTATCTATAAACTCTTCATTCTTTGTTTAAATAATTGGTTCCTTTATTTTTCAGTTATGTTGATTTTATTTTTCCTTGAAGCGCATATTATTGTGACATGTCTGAGATTTGCAGTAGCAAAACTAAGTCAAGATTTCGATCAAGAGCAACCTCTCTGAATGGGAAGCATAGACCCGAGCCTTCTCATGATGCTTTCCCAAATTGCAACTTGACTCCCATCAAACCTGACCATCCTTTGGTCAGGAGTGTGTCTGACCCTCTGCCTGCTCATCTGGAATTTGGTGCAAGAAATTTCTGCAGCACTCTCAATGCAGAGGATCACCTGCCTTATTTGGATGTTGGTGTGAAAGGAAACCTGTGTCAAAATTTAGATGAGACCTTTTCTCTAGTGAACATTCACAAAGCATCAGTGAAACCAAAATTTGCTAATTCTAAGTCTAATGTAAAAGACATGAAGCAGAGCTGGCAAAGAAAATTTTCTATGGCACCACCCAAAAAAGAAGTAACTAAGCCAAAACATGGAGTAGAATTTAAAATTCCTCAGAAACAGCCTGCTTTGAACTTGATGGACTTTTCTTTGAGTCATTATAAAATTGAAAGTCAAACTACACGTGCTGCTGAGCCACATCTTGCAGTGGATGATGATGAAAAAACTGAAATTCTTTTTGTGGCTAACAGCAATAAATCTGAGTCTAAGAGTCATATAGAAACTAATAAAGGATCTGTGTATGGACAAAATAAATATTGTGCTAGCTATTTCAACCCTCCAAGGAATGAACTTGACCCCTTTACCTTGGCATCTTGTGAAGTAAAGGCCAAGAATGAAACTGCAGAAATGTCAAAAATTGAGTCAAACGTTTTGAAAGATTTTGATGGACCATGCATCAGTGACAAAACTTTTACTGTGGCATCAAATTGTCTCCCAATTCTTGTTGAAGATAATGCACACTCCAATTCATCATACATGCCACTGAACCAGATTACAGACAGTGTTCTTATCCAATCTTCTGATTCTTCTGAAAGTTCCAATTTCTTTCAGTGCTCACCAAATCCAACTCTTAATGTTTCCAAGCCATACTGGCACATAGCAGATTTGTGCAAAATAACTGACAGCATACTAAATCAATCCCAGTTGAGTGGAGATGGCTCCTTAAGTGAATTAGAAACTCAAGTTGAACAGAAACAAATTTCTGATGGGATTGTCACTGGAATTAATGAAAAAAGGACTCAAGAAATATCAAGTACTTCTTCTAGGAGTGACACACCTTTTGAAGTGAATGAAGCAAGTGCAGTTGAACAAATTGAACATGCATTCAGTTTCTCTGAAGGTGGGCTTTTGGCATCTTTCAACTTCACGGACATCAGACACACTCCAGTAAATGAAGTTTCTACAGACGATAGCAGTTTGGCCCAGTCGATGTGCGAGATTTCTTTGCTGCAGTCTGACGAGCCTCGCAACCCTGAGCCACTGAATGACAGTGTTTGCCTGCAACTGGAAAGCCTGCATTTTAATGATGTTCAGAGTGGGAAGCAAGAAACCTTTACTTCTGCTGGTCTAGATGAAATTTCTCCTATTTCTAAAGCTAATGCATTTGTTAATGTGCTTGATGAAGGTGTGCATCTCAAGCTCATCCTCAGTGAGCACCAAAGAGAGAGTGGAAATGCTGGAGAACTTGTTCCAAGAAATATTCTGACTGGATTGTGTTCCGAGTCAGCTGATGTCCTACTCCCTGTGGCTTTTGGGGCAAATACATTGGAGCTTAATGAAGAACATTGCTCTGAAGACCTTGGTCTTGGCAAGACCACTGGTGAGACCAAGGGTAACATTTACAAGTCAATCCATGAGACTGAGAGCCAGAAAAACGGCGGAACACTGATGAAAAATCCTGCCAGTGATCTCATTTCAGAGGTAGCTGACTTTTTTAACGAGGATCCCTCCTCCCTGGAAACTGAAGCTTTGCAGGCTGTCAACATTGCTCAGGCAAAAAATTCTGTTCCAGGATTAACTGACAAATTTAGTCACGAACACAAACCTGCTCCTCTCAAGCTTGGCAGTTCATTTTTGGTGGAAACTAATCCAACATCTGTGGATAAAATAGGAGCAAACCTCCAAAATGTAGAACTTGAGCAGAAAGTTACTCATTTGGTTGACAAGCTTAGCTCTTCAACTGGTGAATTAAAACCTTGTTCTATGACTCAAAGTTCCGTCTTTCCTGTTGCTGATGAAGAAATTTTTTCTGTTGTTAAAGCAACAAGCTCTCTTGTTAAGGTCGCAAACTACACCGACCTTCTTGTTGTTGATGTCAATTCTGCAGTTGCTGACCGTGTCATCTCCCTTGTGGCTGACGATGCCATCTCCCCTGTGGCTGACGATGCCATCTCCCCTGTGGCTGACGATGCCATCTCCCTTGTGGCTGACGATGCCATCTCCCTTGNTGGCTGAGGATGCCACGTCCCCTGTGGCTGACGATGCCACGTCCCTTATGGCTGGCGATGCCACGTCCCCTATGGCTGAGGATGCCACGTCCCCTGTGGCTGAGGATGCCACGTCCCTTATGGCTGAGGATGCCACGTCCCCTATGGCTGAGGATGCTACGTGCCCTGTGGCTGAGGATGCCACGTCCCCTGTGGCTGACGATGCCACGTCCCTTATGCCTGGCGATGCCACGTCCCTTATGGCTGGCGATGCCACGTCCCTCATGGCTGACGATGCCACGTCCCTTATGGCTGGCGATGCCACGTCCCCTGTTGTTAATGATAATTCGTTTGTTGCTGACCATGACGACTTTCCTGTTGCTGACGATGGTGACTTTCGTGTTGCTGACGATGGCAACCTTGCTGTTGCTGACGATGACGACTTTCCTGTTGCTGACGATGACGACTTTCCTGTTGCTGACGATGACGACTTTCCTGTTGCTGACGATGGCAACCTTGCTGTTGCTGACGATGGCAACCTTGCTGTTGCTGACGATGGCAACCTTGCTGTTGCTGACGATGGCAACCTTGCTGTTGCTGACGATGGCAACCTTGCTGTTGCTGACGATGGCAACCTTGCTGTTGCTGACGATGGCAACCTTGCTGTTGCTGACGATGGCAACCTTGCTGTTGCTGACGATGGCAACCTTGCTGTTGCTGACGATGGCAACCTTGCTGTTGCTGACGATGGCAACCTTGCTGTTGCTGACGATGGCAACCTTGCTGTTGCTGACGATGGCAACCTTGCTGTTGCTGACGATGGCAACCTTGCTGTTGCTGACGATGGCAACCTTGCTGTTGCTGACGATGGCAACCTTGCTGTTGCTGACGAAGGCAACCTTGCTGTTGCTGACGAAGGCAACCTTGCTGTTGCTGACGAAGGCAACCTTGCTGTTGCTGACGAAGGCAACCTTGCTGTTGCTGACGAAGGCAACCTTGCTGTTGCTGACGAAGGCAACCTTGCTGTTGCTGACGAAGGCAACCTTGCTGTTGCTGACGAAGGCAACCCTCCTGACAGCAATTTCCCTGTTGCTGACGACAGCAATTCTTGTGCTTCTATCGCCATTTTTCTTGTTGCTGACAATGACAGCTCTTCTGTCGCTGACGATGGCCGCTCTTCTGTCGCTGACGATGGCCGCTCTTCTGTTGGTGATGCCACTTTTCCTCCTACTGACAACAGAAGCTCTCTCGTTGCTGACAGTGCCAGCCCCCCTGTCCTTGGTACAGTCCTCCCTCTTGCAGCTGCCCCAGCTCCACCTGCAGCAGCCTGCGAGTCCGGGCATGGTGTGCAGGGCCAGGGACGGCCCCCCGGCAGTGGTGACCAGCTCTCTCCTCTGAGAACAAGACGCTCGTCGTCCTTTGGGCAAACTTATTTTATGGGATGCCCTGATGAGACCAGCACTGCGTCAGCCAATGCTGATCTCCATGACTCCTGTGCCGGCAGCAGCTCTGAACGAGACGACCGCACCGCAGTCGCTCAGGTCACGAGTTCTAATTCGAGCTCACAGCTCCACAGCTCGAGTATTGCCCCCTCTCTCAGAGGGGGGAACTCTTCTTGTGATGGTCAGGGGGAGTCAGCATTGGGTGTGTGCCTCCCTACTGTAGCCCCTGTTGCTGACACCAACTCGCTGCGGGGCGATTGCAGTAACTTTAATGAAGGGTCGGGCGAGGTGCTCGAGCCGGACTCCACTTCTGAGACGGTCGTACACACCGCCGTCTCAGAGACCACTTGTCTGGGTAGTGACGTCACAGCCGACACCACACTGATGCTGCAGGGCTGCACCAGCAGGGAACACGATGGGTCTTTCGCTGGCGTGCCAGGAGGCAGCGTTACCGCTGCTGGACGGTGCACCCCGCCCCCTGACTGGGCCAGGACTCGCACCTTCACGCCTCGCCCTGACGTCTTCCTTCGTGACCAGGTGAGGAGTGTGTGGGCGAGTGACAGCGTGCATGCAGGCGTGTAATTTGAGCCGAATATATTCTTCGTGAGATTTTCAATACGTGAACCCTTGGAAATGACTATCAACAGTTAATTGGAGGGCCTGTTGTCTGTTGTGAGCGAGCGACCTCCCTGCCATTCGTTAGGCCGGTGTGTGAGGCCGTCGACTCGAGGTCCATTGCTAAACTTGCGCGCCCTGTGCTCGTCTCCTGGAGCTCCCTTGTTCACATCCTTGTTTGGAGTTCTTCCCTTGAGAAAGGAAGAAATGACAAGGTGGCACATCAGTACAGCCTGGGATGTGGTGCCCGAACCAAATCCAAGGTTTTCAAGGTCTAATTCAGGGAAATCTTGCGTTGATTTACTGTGTTGGGGTTGTACTTGGGGTTGGGGCTCTTTCTTGGTTTCTTATCGTAATTTAATTTTTCAAGGTTCCATTTAATTTTTAATAATTGGGCGGTACATGTCCGAAAAATGAACCATGTTGTTGCCTTATGGATCTCATTACTGTTTGGATTGGCGTGATGGAAAGAAGGTGTCCCTCATTAACGCCGCTCTGTGGGTACCAACTTGTCATTGGCCTCCTATGTTTAGAGTCACTCCATGGACATTTTTTGGATTTCTTATTCTTAATATTTTATCAGGCATTCATCAAATGTTGTGGAGTCCAAAACCAGTGTTAACTCTTCTAACCACCAGGCTGGTGCATAGGTGTGCCATTCAAAACTCGTCCATACAAACCTGAGGGTCGGGAGAGCTGTGTGCTGTAGAGCAACAATTGACTTGGAAGTACTCGTCGTGGATGCGATGCCGTGTTTCTTGGTTCCACAGCAGCTGACGAATGCTAAATTGGTTCCATCGCAGCATCTTCGCCTGGTGTTAGAACTGCGTGATTTGCTGGTGGTGCGTGGGGTGTCGTGATGCTCGCTAGTGTTGACACTTTACAACCTTCTTTTGGCAAATGCAGTTTTGTCATTTCCAGGGCGTAGATCGTACGTGCGTGACCTTTTTGTTGAGTTTGAGTGATGGTTAATATCTTTTAAAGCTGAAACTTGGAGGTCTTAAACAGTTTTTCCGTCTTCTGAGAATTTTAAAAAAAAAGTTTTCATGCTAAATTGGAGAAATAGATATGATTTTTGCTGTCTCGCGTAATTTTACTTTAATAAAGAAACCGTCGTACTGCTCCAAAGACTCATTTAATTAAGAGAGAGGCGCAATACATTTTAATAAATTTCTAATAACGTGTCACGACTTCCAGTAGTCGGGGCCGACCCTGCCCATAGCAGCGAAGTGACCCTGTGCGTGTGCGGTGTTGTCCCTCTTGAGGTGCGGTTGAACCTTGCAACTCCAAAAAAAAGAGAGAAACTTGTGTCCAGTTGAACTTTTCACTTGGTGAAAAAATTTGGGAAACCACATTTCTGCACAGCTGACACGAAGAAAGAAAGTAACCCTATTTTTCTAACCGAGTTAGCATTCAGTACAGCATTGTGTTTCCAATGCGTTGCCGTTTCTGACGTGTGAGTGGTGGGATGAATGCGGGGTCTGTGCTTCCTTTCTCGAGGGAAATGCTCTGTGGTTCCACGGAAATTGGCCTGCGCAGCTGGGATTCGAACCCTGGCCTCCTCACTTGCGAAAGTAAGCGCGTAACCCTTGGCCACTCCCTGCCCTGTTTGGACGGGCAGTACAACACATGGGGTCGAAATGCTCTAAAAAGACTGAGAAGACGTGTGGATGTAGTGGGGAATGTGGGGCTTAACACGCTCCCCGCGATTTGCCCCACGGGTTTACCTATGAAAATTCATTGCACGGCCACCTAATGGATTGCTTGTGCTTGGACGCTCGTATATTACTTGCATTTAAGGAGAACCCTCATGTTCGAATATTTAAATAACTAAAAGCACCAATCCGAGTAAAGAGAGAGAGAGCGAATATGAAGACTGCATGTCTGATTCTAAAATCACGAAAATGTCGCCGAATTCAAACCTAAGCTCACTACGAAACAACCTAACCGTAGAGCGATCTAAAGCAGGGCATCTGGGCGCATATGGCGCACATCGCGACTAACGTGTTAGCCTTCTTTCCCGTGAAGGGAAGCGCTGCGTGATGTCTTGAAGAGCTACGGGGTGGACCATAAGTGAGACCCCCTTACAAAATGATTACATCACCAGTACCACAATGGGTGCTGAGCTTTTCCAGGGTATCAGTGCTACCGTCGTGGGGGAGGGGACCTCATTTATGGACCGCCCTGTACATTGCGGGAGTGCCCATGATACCGCGCGTCAAAAAGCTTCAGATGCAACGGACTAGATTTGCTAGTCTGAATGTATCAGGTTATTAAGAATGAAATGTTCAATTTCTTCATTTACCATGCTTGGTGAATTTTAGCTTTCAGGTTTTTTTGCTGTCCATTTTTAATTTGACATCATTGGATAATCCTTTGTTCGTTACTCTTACACGTGCTGCTCATGATGACATTATATTTTGATTAGGGTGGTGTAAATTAATGTTGTGGTACCGGTGGAGAAATGAAAAATTCATCCTTCATGAATGCGAGTTCCGTCGTGAGATTGTTGTATCTGAGACAGCTCGAAACATCAATGAGGTATTCGGTGTGGTGAGTGAACTACGTCGATGGTGCGAGGGGTTCTGGTCGGGTTACGCTAGTTTCGAGTCCATCCCGTGGTAGACCTGCGACCAAGACCAATGATGATGAACTCAAAGCGGCAGTGGAGGCTGCTGCATGAACAACGCGCGCGTGAGCAGCGAGATTTTGTGCTCCTACTGTGTCGGACCAAATGGAACAGATCGGGAGGGTAGAGATGAGGGACGAATGAAGGTCGCACGAATTCAACGAGCATCGTATGGCACTTCGTCTTGAGACTTGCTGTTCCTTGTTGACACGGGCTCAACAACCTTAATTAATTCCAACACGTTTTACCGGTGGGTTTTCAATGCCTTACAACTACTGGCGTGGTGAAGGATGTGAGGAATGTGTGGTTTAAGCTTCCTTTCTCAAGGGAAGTACTCCCTGCTTACGTGAAAATGCCATGACTCAGCCGAGATTCGATCCCAGATCCTCTCGGCTGTGAGGTCATCACGCGTTACCAGTACGCCATGGAGCCCACGAACAGTGTTCATGTATAGTGTGGCGCAGTTCATTTAATTGTTTTTGTTTCGGTATTACATGTTTTTTATCAACCCTTCCGTTCCTCTGTCCCCCTCAGAACCCCCCAGCGTTCAGCCCCCTGCCCTCCCGTGTGTACCAGGGGCGGGGGGAAGAGGCCCTATGGAGTACCCCCAGCAGTCCCCACCCCTCTGCCTTCCGTCGGGCGGCTCACCTCCAGGCGCAGGTCTTCTCTCCTGTGTACAAGACGTCTCCACCTCCCCAGCAGGAGTACTACCACCCAGGTCAGGGCCTGCCTTGTGCGCAGGTTATGTTGCCTCACTTGTTCGTATCTCATGTCTAATGGTTTTATTTCAGTCAAATGTCGGTTTTTTCTTGATTCGATTTTGAATATCTTGTATCGATCGCTGGAAACCGTCGACCCCCACACCCCCCAGGTACGATGGCTTCTGACGACCCCAACTCTCCCACGCCCCAGCGGGTGGGGACCCGAGGATGGGGCTCTGGGCCTGTTCCTGGGGCCCTGCTCTACTTAACTCTATTCTGTTCCATTTTATTCTATTCCATGCGTCTTGTTCTGTTGTATTCTGTTCCATTGTATTCCATTCTCTCTATTTCATTCTATGCCATTCACTTCTATCCCTCTCCATTCCGTTGTATTCTATTCTCCTATTTCATTCTATTCCATTTAATTCTATTCCGCCCCATTCCTTTGTATTCTATTCTCCTATTTCATTCTCTACCATTCAATTCTATTCCGCCCCATTCCTTTGTATTCTATTCTCCCATTTCATTCTATTTTGTTCCATTCCATTATCTCTATTTCATTCAATAATACTTCCCTGCTCGCAGACATGATGGCGGAGTGGGTGTTCGCTGAGTGCCTGCCTGACGAGGTC
>VOMN01119201.1:0-14490 GCA_014899125.1 Orchestia grillus | reverse complement strand
TCACGTGGGTACGTCACACTGGTGCCCGTATCATAACTCCGTCACAGCGCTTCGTTTTGGTTACACTTATCTCATGCAACGCAGGGCTTGGTGTGACGCAGTAATTTACAACACCTGAAGATTAGGATGCAGCTCTGAGGACTGTTAACTTACGAGAACGAGAGCGCGGACGGCAGCTTGGGAAATAAATGTTCGCATGACTATGCCAGTTTATTAATTTCCCAATCGGTTGACACCTGGGACGAAACTTCAAGTGAATCTAATGTTGCATGCGTCCCAGGCTTAGAAGAAGAGCTAATGAGCACGCAGACGAAAGTGTAACGGGTGCAAAGTGATTTGAGTGTGCAGTAAGTCCTGTGCACAGCGTCGCGATTTAAATTGTATCAGAAGTTAATTTATTTGCGCTCATGATCACAAGAGAGAAAACTAACAGTTAAATTGGCATAGTTTGTGGACAAACTCTGAGTGCATATACCCATCTGAGAGAAATATGCTGTCACAGAATCATAGTTCTTGCAATGTAAATAACGTTCATTTATGAATCGCATCACGTGGAGTGCTGTCAATATGTGTAGGCAACAAACTAGCTTGTAGACTTTTTTACGTTTTATTCTAGTAGTAGATGTACATAGATAGCAAAGCTGTAATTATTTAGACTGTGTTACAGTGAAAGAGAAGGGACCATTTAGTACGGATGGAAGACAACGGGGAATCTATACAAAAGGTGTGTCCCCTCACAGGATCCCTTGCGTTTCGGAATAAGTTAAGAATGAAAAGGAAGAAAAGAGATTGTGAAGTAGGTATGAATATTAAATAAGGGAATAAAGGGTTATAAAATATAGAAAATAGAAGTGTCATGATTACTTAAACGCTTCTTGTTCATACTAATTTGCCTAGAAAGTTAATAGAGTACATATATGTCATTATCTTCGCATCTTATGATATGAGTGATGCAAATATTATATTTATTCATCAAGTGAACCATTTCTGTTCACTCCCAAGTTTGAAACTGACTCACGTAATTCCAGTTATTACTGAAATTTGAGTTCGAATTCTGTTCATTACAGAATTTGAGATGACACGTAAAATTTGAGGTGACAACATTCTCGGTAGTACTCATGATACTTTTAATGCCAGCTACAAAACATGCAGTATTTGCATGGGTGAAATTCTAATTCAGTAGTCGGGTTTTGGCACATACTTCACCCCAACATCCGCTCCGTCGTAGTCAGGCGGCGGAATTGCGGGGAGTTTTGGGTTTGGAGCAGGAAAGTTGCGGATTTTTTCTTTCATGTTGGAATTATTTTTGTGTCGACGATCTCCAGATGATCTTTTAGGAGAAGCAGCTCTAGGATTCCCCCAAGGCGTTGTTTTGGAGCTTCTGGCTGATCGGTGGTCCTCTTCCATGTAGTCGGAACTTGGTTTCCGATACCGAGCGCTGTGGTAAAAGTCGCTGTGACCTCTGCTCCTGTGGGCGTCGTGTTGGTCTCTGCTGTCATAGGTGTGATGGCGGTTGCTTCTGCTGTAACGAGGATCTTGTACCCTCGGCTCGTGGGGGTAATGAGGTTGGGGTTGCCTGGGATACTGGATGGCACGGCGACCCTCGTTTGCGTACCTGTCTTCATAATATTCTCTGGGCTCAAAAGGCCTGCCTGGAATCTCGTTAAATTCAGGCCGAGTTTTCATGACGATGTTGTCATTGTACTCTGAGAGATACGGAGGCTCGGGGCTGTGATAGCCTCTGTTGTAATATTCATGACGGTCGTCATAGTGGTCGTAGGGCACATGATCGAAATCATCTCGGTTTCTCGGCTGCGGTGGAGGACCGTAATCGAACTGATCGAGATCCAGACCATAGTCTAGGTCGACGTCATCATCAGGGTAGTAGTGATCGGGGCTCAACATCCTCGAATGTTCGTTTTGAAGTTCTGACAAGTAAGAAACAAGGATAAAATCAGTTACACTGGGATTAGGAAATAAAAAAGAGAATGATTATCACGAACTAATATATATTAAATTGGCTTATTTCGATACTGCTTAGCGTTTTCAGAGGTTAAATTCTTACCAGTTGCTATATGAAAGTTTAAAGCGTGAATTCCTACCACAATCTTCGTGTAAAACTTTGACAACAGTTTTGCTCATTAGAACTAATGGTTTTATCACTTTAGTGAGTTTTTGTGTTATGCATTCATTTTGTCCCATAAATGCATCGAGGCAGGTCATCGAAAACCCACCGTCAATTTTAATGGGTTGGAACTCAACTAACCTACACTTAACAAGTTGGAAAAGAACAGAATATGGCAACAGAAACGAGTCAGATGATGCATTCTTGGGTCATTACACATGTCCAGTGGACTTTGGTCGACGTTCTAGGAGTTTCCTAGGAAGTTCTATGAGACAAACCCGGTGAAAATTAGATATGGGAGTTTTCAGATCAAAATTTCATAGAAACTCGCTTCATTAGAAGTTGCCATAAGGAGAGTCAAACCCTTATTCTAACGGCGATGATGATTTTATATCATAAGTATTTAAACTGAAATATTTTATAATAAGCAGTTGAATGAAAGCACAAGTTCAAACCTCTACATAGATCAGACTAGCTAAATTTTCTCAATTTTTACAGATCGTAAGCCCATTGAGGCTTTATGTCTGACTTAACGCCTTCGCTGTGCTAGTGGCCTACAGCAAGCCCGACGTGAGATGTCTTCACACATCGTGACTTGAACATTTTGAGTTTTGAATAAGTATGTTGTGAGAGCGTATTTAAGCCTACGATTGGGAAGTAGGTAGTTCATATTTCAAAGCTTGTTTCTATTCTGACAACTAGAGGGCTTAATGGCGTACTGGTTAACGTGATAGCCTGACGCAGCTATGAAGTAAGGGTTCGACTCCTGGCTCAGGCACTGATTTTTCGTAAGCATTGAGTGCTTCTCTAGGAAAAGGAAGCTTAAACATCACATTCTTCAGGCGTGAGTAGTTGTGAGGCATTGAAAACCCAACAGTAAAATGTGTTTGATTAAAGGTAGATTTTTTAATGATGTTTACACACTATCTCCACTTGCACCTTTAGAAATTTCTTGTCCTATCTTACAGACTGATTCAGTTTCCACTTACGCAACCCTACACTGGCGCAGGCGAGGCTTGCAGTACTATGCGAGAACTGAAGAAACTTCTCAATAACTATATATTTCAAGACGTTGAAGATTATAAAAGCAATAATTTCTTATTCATAATAAAATCACTAGTTATAAATTTATCAATAGTGAACATATTCAGTGGAAATATGACTCACTTTAAATCACTGTAGCGAAGATTTGTTTTCTAAAAAACTGAGGAGAACCAAGGCCTACCCCGTCACGGACATAACTACCACTCAGCCAACATTGAACGACGGTCCGCGATAACGATAAGGTGATAAAACGGTCGTCGATTGATAACCTATCACACAAAGTTCTTGTGCGTATGAAATTTTTTATGATTCTCTGTAATAACTACCCAATCGAGGAGTTTAGGTGGCGGAAGCAATGAAGCAATGAGTCATATGTTTTACGCTGGAGATGAATTGATGGTACCGATACTTCAATCAGAAATGTTGCAGATTGTATTATTTTCTTGAACACAGATAAAAACGGGATGTTTTATAGTCCAAAAATAAGGTTTGCATAGATTTTCAGCAACTTACAATGATTAACAGTATGGACTATGATTTTGAATGATTTTGAGCCTTGATCAACTCATAGAAAAGAAACTCTCACCGAGGTAAACGAACCAACTTCACAGATTACTTACTAGCTAGACCCTGGACTTTGGTTAGGTTACCTCAGTTATAGACAGGCCTTTGGGACTTCAATCTTTTGTGCCCACTTAATTTTTTTCAAATTTACACACCTTCTTCGCAGATTTTTGTCTCTTGTCTTCGCAGTTTTCTTACTCTCCATTCTTAACTTGTTGTTTTTATGCTCGGGGATTCGGTGTGAGAACTTATCATGCTTAAATTCTTTGTTTTCTATAGTCCATACTAAATAATCTCTTCCCTTTCGGCGCAATATATTCAAAGTTACTGAAGTGCTGTAACCTGTACTACTTCTGCTACTATTACTACACTATTGCTATTACTGTTAATCGTATTTGTATATATCATGGATGGATTATAATCGTGATAATTCTGTCCTATCGTTGGAAAAAAAATTCCGGAAAACATAAGTTCTCGAAGATTCTGATGAATACTTGTGCCCGGGCTTAAACTAGTAACGTTCTTCATATATAAATGAATGTTTATGTCACACTTTAGATGAATTATTCTGCCGAAACTTGAGTGAATAACTCTATTTAAATATGGAAGAATGATTGTCTAAATTTAGATGCATTATTCTGTACACATACGAAAAAGAATTCCGCTTTAATGTAAATGTCCGAATGATTTTTCTTCAAATACAAATGACTGAGTGATCCGATCCCAAAATTGGCTGAATAACTTCCCACCCAACTCTACAGGAAAACAGCAAAACAGGAGAAATGGCATATTAGTGGGCTACCGTTCATCTGACATTGGGCAAAAAGCTTCGTCAATCTCAGAAGCCTTGCTGTGGAATAATCTCCCTTTCCATGCAAAAAAAGATTTCAACGTAACGCTGTTACGTCATTTCGCGTCTCAACAATAACGCATACAGATTCTTTCCAACATTTTGAAATTCACATTTCTCTATACACTTTTAACCACTGGGTAGCAGCCCATTAGAAGTAGCATCTAGTAAACATACATATTTCACATTTTGTATATTACCCGCAATTTTGTACATGCGTATCTTTCACTACATGCCTCCATTATCTACACACAACTCTGCGGAACGCTGAAGCCCGAGTAACTCAAGTCTGCAGTCGAGCAATTAATGAATTTACGTCCCTCCATATGTACGAGAGCCTTCATAAATACTAGTTCCTGCTCGATTAAATGGTACCAATTATTTTATTGTAATAATTTCGCTTACATGCCAATATTGGTATTTCATGACAACTGAAGGAGGTGAGACATGTTAACCTTCGATATTTTATAACTGTGTTTGGTTTTTGTACGCTGCAATTTTAAAACTTTCTAACACCTCCCTCCTAATTCATAACTATCAATATTAAAAATTAGTAACACCTCCCTCTCTAGGTACTTAATTTCTTCATGCAGGGGTACGAGAAATTAAACATTTTTTGAAGTGACACAAGTCGCACAACTAATGACAATAACAATAGTTCATTTCAACAGTCACACTCACATCAAGTCGATAGTGCATCAGCCTCGGCCATCAAATTCGATATTACAACATAATACTTGGAAATAAAAACTATTTGAATACGTATCACCCGCATACCTCATGGTTATCACGTGACTGTGATTCACCTAAATATCTCGTATGCTCACTATACTTATCAACAAATCTAGCTCGCATAACTGTTTCGGCGTGATTCACTCTAAGCTGTTTGCGTTATGGTAATAATCTTTGTACCAACTTTTCCACCTGTTCTATCAAAAAACGATGCTTTATATTCATGTGTACACCTTTCACTTGAAACATTGCTTACACAGCATGAGTGAGACGCTTTTGTGGCGATATTACTCAATGTCATGGAAGGACTAGTAAATGTAGAACCGTAAAAATCTTGTTATACTACACTTCTATTTTAAATTATCGATACCTCATTGCGCTTAAAATAGAGTAGAAACTTTTAACGTTCACATGCACAATCATTTAAGTTTCAATTCTTTTACCGTAATCTATCGTAATAGTATCAGTAATAAGCTGAAGCAATATTTCGTAACATTGCGCGAGGATCAAGAGATGTAAAACTATTGCTATTTTAATGCACAATAACTCTTCTTCAAGACATCGCAGTTTCATTCTACATAGATACTTGGTCACAAGTTCAACTTCATGTTCTCGGTTTATGGTCTTTCTTTCAAAAGTAACTTTTGATTATACCATGATGACAAAGTAGTCCACGTATTTGTAAATAATTTTAGTTTTTCACTACTATCATCACATCGCAGTGAGCGATCAGTTACAAGTCAAAGTCTGTAGTGTTAAGTGATTTGCAATTTTTTGTTAAAGCTCTGAACTAATACTAACAGAAAAGAGATCCACTAAAAATGTTTGGCACGTCCACCGAAATAAATAATCTTCTTCCACTTAAAAACGATACAAGTTTGTTCAGTGCGCTTGTGTCACCCACATAACACCGTTAATGTACGTTTTGTAAGCACTAGAGGATACAAATTCATTAAAGTTTTAAAGTACCACAACTCCAACACAAATTATTCATGTTTAATTCTAAATAATTCATAAGATGTTCAACTCTTTCCTTCCAATTTTGTAGCCCATCTTTCAACTGTAATTTTATAACTATATCAGGCATGTAAAAAGAATCACACGATGCGTTTAGTTAACATCTATTTTAACGCGCGAATCACTTTACGCTGCACGACAGGGCAGTGTATTAAGAATCATAACTATAAGTCTCAACATGACGTCCACATGAATTTTTAAGGTCGTAGTCTTGCTTATTGAAAACTCGACTTGTACCATGCTTTGTACGTGACTGATTTCGGAATAAACATTTTTCCATTTTCCTTCTGATGTGACTTTTTTTAAAATATATTAACGTAAATAATTGCCTACCAAAAGTTCTTACTTAAAAACTTAGAGAATTTTTGACCAATAAGTTTATCATGATACCAAAATAATCTATAGTTGCGAATTTTAACGTGATGTTTGTCTTGATGTTGGTCCGCTTCATTATCCTGTTCCCATTTCTTTCCACTGCTGTGTGAGAACAACATTCAATTTTCTCCTGGAACGAAAACTTGGCTCTAGAAAATCAATACCACTCATGATACATAAGGAAATAAATGAAAGTTAAATATTGGGAGTGAGTTATTTACTCTAAGCTTTGATTAAAGTGGCAGATTTGCGACACTTCTGATGTGAGGAGAGCTTCACCCGGCAAACCAAAGCTCGAACACCCTCCTGTTCCTCATTACTCCTTCAGAAGGACGTCAGGTCACCTGGAATACAAAGAACGGTGTCTGCTAAGGTGTTATGAAGACGTGTGGTGCTTATATGTTTACCAGAATATTTAAATAGAACGGAACAAAATTTATTGACACTCAGAAGATCAACTGAACAAAAATATGTATGGGACTAAAAGTGTTTGGCTAAAGCTAAAAACAAATTTTTAGTATATAGTGGCATGACTTTTATTGGCCAGAACACAATGGAAACGATTATTTCAATTGGAAATTAACTTTTGGCGCTCCGTTTGAGACATTTTGTGCCATCATTGTATGGTTATGACCTTCAAATCGACAAGGTTTTCTAGACTCCTGTACACAGCAGTTGTGTACATTCGCCACAAATTCTCATGGAAAGACATTCATTTTCTCATTTGCAAACAATTTTTTTGTTAAATATACGAAGAGTACATTTAACACCGTTGTACGTTTGGAGTCATTCTCTTGTTGAAAGAGCCACCTGCGCCGCCCTCAGAATTTTCTTCCGATGGGAAGCAGCTCGTGCTCCAGTATCTACCTGTACATGGAACTATTCATTTTTCATCAATGATGTGGAGTTCCTTTACACCATGGACAGTGAAACAGCCCCACACCATAATCCTGCCATCTCAATGCTTGGCAGTAGGGATAGTGTTCTTGGGATAATAGGGAGTTTCTGTCTTCCTCCGAACACAACGAGCGTAGTTTCTACCGAAAAGTTCAATTTCGCATTCATCGGACCATACAACCCATTCCCCAAAAATTCAATTCGTTTATAAAAACAGTCCTGGGCAAATGTTAAACGGTTTTTCAAATGTTTTGTTGTAAGAAGTGGAGTTCTGTGTGGAGTGAAGGCATTTACACCACTTCGATGCAATTCTCTAGTAGGTGTTTTTCGACTGACGTGAACTCCTTGTAACTTCATCTGTAGGTATGTACGGGTTGCCAAGGGCTCATTCGCCTCCATTAGCGGCATATGGCTTCGAGAGCGGCACGTGATCGTGCGAGGAGCTCCGACTCTTGGCAGACTGGAGATGGCCCCGATCTCTCGAGGCTTCAGAACAATTGCCGAACAGTTGAGTATGGAACCATACCATGTTTAGCATTTTGTTTATAAGGTTAATCCTTTATTCCCGAAGTCTAACTGTTTACTTTCGAATAATTTTGGGCCTTTCTTTGACTTTCGGAATTGTATTCATTGAACATCTATTTTCAACAATATCTGACAATGATTACGCCTGACGTAGTTTGTTAACATTACATGTGCTGCTGAAAGTTGCTGGAAGCTTTATAAAAAGTTTTTGAATCGAGCGACTCGAATTACGCAGTGAAATAACAGTGATTTAATACATGAATTGTGGCCAAATACTTTTGCCATATACATTTTTTGGCTTAGTTGATTTTCTGGTTGTGAATAAATTTTGTTCTGACCTGTAAAAATATTCTAGTAAACACATGTTTTCTGAACTACATCTACTCTTTGCCCTAAACATGAGCTCGAAATTTTCAAAATGCATAAAAAACAGGCCTGTACAAATTCCTATATCCGGGCACTGTAGCGCTAAAATATATAGGAGAGAACTTGCAGTGTAGGTAAACACAAGTACTGTCTTTAGGTAGCTATGACATGCAAAGGGCTCTAAGTACATGTAACACCAATAAACAATAACCTCCACAATTTAAAAGTTTGAACTTTTGAACTCGAAAGAAAAAATAAGTCAATTTTCAATAATTTTCACTGAATGTAGGTTTATAGATGGTAAACTTTGTTGCTATTTTGCATGTGAATTGACACAATGTTTAAAAAGAAATAGGCAGTTTAAACTATTTTTAAGTGTTTAAAATTAAGGCATAAATCAATTTCCTCCAAGAAAAAGAAAATAAATAAACGGATGAACTCAAAACAACTTTGTAACATTTGATGCTTAGACCCTTATTATGGATCACGGCAGTCCATCTTCGGCCGCAAGATTACACTCAATTTTATCATTGGGCCATTGTAATTTTTGCCCATTTATCTTGCCATTTCATTTATAAATCTCCCACATTAGCTGGATTTTTAGCCATTACATTCGGTTCTAATTAGTTCCAAGAGTTCTCTCTGCTATTCAAGTCGGGACATGGGAGTGACCAGATCGTAATCTCAAGTCCTTGATCTCGTAGATAGTCCATGACAAGTTTTGACGTGAGGCAAGGAGCGTTGTCCTGTATAAACACAGGAACCACAATTTAAGAATTTTGCAGCACTGTCGCGACACGTTGTTCGAACAAACTTTTAATAATTAGACGATTAACTCTTGGATTTAAGCATACAAAAATGTAGTACCCAATCTAAAAATCATACCAAAGACCATGGAGCTGATCCGTCGAAATTGTCTGTTTTCCCGACAGTTAGACTTGAAACTTCCACCTATTTTTCTTACAAACTGCTTTCAATCGTTACTATATGCACCGAATTTTTACCCATCCAAAAAAGATACTTCGCACCAAACTTTTTCAGACCAGTTGACAGGCTTGATCGCAGAAGCTTATTTTATTATTTTGGTTTTCTTGGTTTTCTTACGTATCGGCGGCTTTTCCGAGGGCTTCGAGCATGAGGACGTATTTCATGCAAATATCTTCGTACAGATTGTCGAAAAACAGATATTTCATCTTAAATTTGCGTAAAAACGCGTCATGCAGTGAAAAAAACTATCTTTGTACGCAAAAGAATGAATGGAAAGATCCTTTCTCACTGCAGTTTTTCTTGGTCTGCAATGCTTTTTTCCTGGAGCAGGTCTACCAACGTCGTTGTAAGCTATCAATATTGGGCTCGCAACGCTTTCGGAAATACAGAAATTTGATTGAAGGTTTTATTTTAATTCCAAAATTTTAGAATTTTTGATTTAGCTCATGTATGTACTCTAGAACGTTTTGCCAAAGTGATAAATGCTGCACTGATAATAAAAAATTAGTTTCTTTAACACACCCTTCGCGTGTCAGGAGCTAGAACCATTTGAGAGCATCCCAATCATTTTCATCAATGTTCCTTGATTTTGGATACTTGAGAAATTGCTCTTCTCTTTTTATATATTGTTTCAATTAACATAAAAAGTTAAGACAATGTTTACTATCTACATGCCAACATTCAGTGGGAGTTGTCGGAAAATTGACCAATTTTAGGTTTTGAACTTTTAAATTTTGTTTCCTCATTTCGCACGTTACTGTACGTACGATGCTTGTGTAGCTGCGGTGTACAAAAATGAAACTATTACAGTTCTAGGATAGGTATTGTGTATACACGACTTTAAAATAACGGTACTGTAGTTTTACAAAAAACGAATACAAAAAAAGACAGTAAATATATTCAAAAATTGTTCAATTTCGTCAATTGTGCTACAGCAAAGTAGAAACACGATACTCAAAACATACCACGATCTATAGATTTATTATTACTCTATTTTAAAAAATCGCAGACATATATATATAATAATTACAGGTTAAGATCGCTTTGTCAATGGATCCAGATAATTCTAATATTTTGCATGCATAGGAGAAGCCCTTTAGTCATGTAAAATTGGAAAATAGTGCATTCACAGATTGATTGAACAAACTGGAGTCATAAATGTATAATTGAATGTAAGTGTTGTTACAGTTACGAGAAAACCGGATGACATATTTTTTTGCTTGACTACTTTGCCCATAAAGAGTGAAAATGAAGATTAAGGAGGTAGTATTTCGTGCAAAGCTCATTACTCTCATTGATAATATGTATTCAAGACTAATGCGAATATACTTACTCAGTTAGTTATTCGCCTGCACAAAAGATATTAATGGCACTTATCATTACTTACATTTTTATATTTATTCAGTATGAAAAATTTACCTGATAATTCCCTTACCTGATTATTCGGTATCATAAAAGACAACATTCATGGTGCAAAGCGTCATTACTCACATTAATAATAATTGCACAGGCTTAAAACTTACCCTTCTTTCACCTATTGATTGGGCTGTACGAAAAAAAAAAACGAGATACCATTCATTGCAGAACACATCACTGCACTCGTTAATAATATTGGCTGAAGATTAAAACTTATCCTTGACTCACCTATGGATTTGGCTGCACGAGAGACATCACTAACTGCACTGCAGGCGCGGCCGCTTGCCGAGTGCGGTCAACAGACCTCGTCATCAGACCCCTGGTGGCGGAGGCCACCGAGCTTAGTCTGTTCTCATGCGGTGCTTTGTGGTTCAAATTGTGGACAGCTGCATATTCTTCACGGGATACGAAACGCGGCTTTGCTGATCTTGAACTGGGAGAGAATCTCACTATATTTTTTCCATTAATGATGAAGTTGTGAAGGGCTTCTGTGTTCTGAGCCGAGCAGCCAGTGTTGAAACCGCTCGATTCCGACCCAGCTGTTGGGGCGGCCGTGCTACGAAACGGACACCATCCTAGGAAGCAAGGCAAGAACGATTTTGAATTGTTTTTCGAAACATTCTCGGCAGTAACATCTGAAGGTTCCTTAAAAACATGTAGCAAATTATTGCGTCGAGCAAACTCTTCTCTTGAAATATGAGCTCCGGTCTCTGATAGACCGTCCCGATTAAATGTGATGTGGAAACCAGAATTGCCCATTTTGACGTGCTCATCCTTGGTGTTCGTCGGAAATTTCGAGTCCGCGTCCGTTGGGGGGGTGAATGTTTTCACGAAAGAGGCATACGCTAGGTCTCTGTTCGCTGTCTCCGTAGGCTTGGGGGAGTTTTCACAAGTTGTGCAATGTACTCTTGATAAACTGCTGCAATCTTTGCAAGATGAGCTGTGTGTTACTGAGGGAACGTTTGCATGGTTGCAGGCATGTGCACATGCTTTAAGTGTACTTCCGATGCCTAAGACATAATCTGAATCTCCAACAGTTGTTGAATCGCCATAATATGAGGGAACATCCGACGAATGAGATGGGCAAATTGAGAAATTTATTCCTTCAGAGCATTCAAGGCATTTTTGATTAACTTGATGAGGATTTTGTTCTTCAGTTGGGTTGTTATTGCAAGCGTGATGAAAACAGTGAATGTTAACGTACATAGGTTCATCCTGTTCCTCCTCCTCCTCTTCAAGATGGGAGCAATTTAATTCTAATTCAGATTCTTTTCCCTTGGACTTGGGATGAAGATTTGATTCTTTCGGAACTCCAGGATTTTGGACCCGTTGTCCATCTAGGGAGCTGCGAGCACGGTTAACATGTAGCTTGTTCTCATCTTGTGGAGCGGAAAAGACTTCACCATCGGGATTTTCACATCTTCCATTATTCGAATCTTCTTGGTTCGACTCACGAGCACCAGCTAATTGGAAACACTTGGACATGGCGTCAGCGATTGGTTCAGAGTCAGAGGTTATCGCTATTGTTTAGAGTAAACGTTTTCCAAATAACTACACTGGCTCACTCAAATTCGTTGCAGTAAAAGTTCACAAAATAAACGAATTTATTTAATGCCTGTAACTCACTTCTGTCTGCTCAGAGCGACTACGTACTGATCGTAATCCGGTCAGTCGACTACTGCTGCCCACCCTCAGGTCCGATCAAATATTAACATAAAGACCGACCCGAACCAGAATATCTTCCCAAAGTGGAAAGAAAGTGTTCCCGAGAGCTGGGGCAAATCCTGCGACACTTAATTCCATTACCTGCGAAGTAATTAGATGGTCTATCTGTCACGGTCGCCCGCTTTGTTAGGAAACCAAGTTGCGGCGTCAGGTGTTTTGCCTTGAGAAGATTTTCCACGCGGTTTTCCTTTGAACGGTATAGCAGTTTATCATAATGAATTTCGTATAAGCCCACGCTTGAAATAGAATGAGATATATGGTCGAAAACGAAGCTGCCTCGAGACGCAGGCGTAAAATTTAACTTTCAAATAAACCGATGTATAAACACTGATAAAAAATATGTTTTCCGACCAATTTTAGATGAAAACATTGAAATACCAGAAACTTGATGGACTCGTTATCGAGAGAATTTGAAGGAATGTAAAATTAATTCAAGGTAAATTTACAATTCGAATATTTTTTTGGTATCGAGACAAAATCATAAATAACATCTTTATCGTAGCTCAGAGATAACGTGTTCTCAAATTACTACTGACGTTGTACACAACACCGACTCTCAGTTCCTATGTCGAGATCAAAATCACAGCCTTGTAAGTGGATAACGATCGTTTGTAATGAGTTTTGAGTTCTTACTGCTTAATCGCATACTTTCTTTTGAAGGCGAGTGAGCGAAAGATAATTATGAAATATTTACTTCAAGAGAACCAGATATAAAACCGGTAACATTTGCTTGCTGAGATCTGATAATACCGAGGTAAATTTATAATCGCTTTCACGTAACTGCTGTACGAAATTGCCTTCGTATGCTGTGCGTTCGGGCAAAGTTTTCTCCTAAGGAAATTTCGACAGATTCTTCTCGAAATTAAACATGTGCTCGAGATTAAATATTTTGTTTAGCTTCGTGATTTGTAATGTATAAAAATACTGCAAATTTTTCACTAAAGCTCCATAATGTCATATCGATACCATATTGGAAATTCAAACGTGAAGATTCTGAATTGAAATGAAAATATGAGATAAATCGAAATTTCTACAATATCATCATCTGATGAAGTCTATAACAAAAATTCGGCGTTAGCATACGTGTACCCATCATATTATTGAATTCGCTCTAAAACTTGCTCATGAAGTGAAGTTATGTTTTAAGACTTGCACCTAACGACTGCGAAGCGCTATGCCATCTTTACCTAAGCCTAATATAAACTAAGCGCTTCCTAGCCTGTTCTATTTTCTTCACTCATGGCTATACGAATTTTTATAATAATTTAAAACCTATGAGGCTTCTTAATTAACACTTTGCCATCGCAGTGGGCCATACATGGTACACACGATGAACTAACCTAATGTAACCAAAGAACCTAATGTAAGAATAAAACTTCTCAAGTTTTCGTCAAATATGTGTTCATCAATCAAATAAGCTAGTTCTGATTAGAAAGAAAATTAGTAGGATAGTCAAATTTGTGAAAACCAAATCCTTAATTTTTACATTCACAACGGCGATATTCGTCGACATGAAATTTTTCCTTTATGTAGAATTGCAGTCCAAGGGTAAAATTTCGCGAAACGTGCGCAGCTGACGTAAACAGGTATCTTCAGCTCGCGTCTACGGTCCGTAAACACAGAATTATATCTTTTTCGGGAGCATACTAAATTGTACACCTGCATGCTTTAAACCTACACTGTACACCTGCACTGTACACCGGCATTGTACACCGGCATTGTACACCTGCACTGTACACCTGCACTGTACACCTGCACTGTACACCCGCACTGTACACCTGCACTGTACACCTGCACTGTACACCTGCACTGTACACTTGCACTGTACACCTGCACTGTACACCTGCACTGTACACCTGCACTGTAC
>VOMN01119193.1:0-21648 GCA_014899125.1 Orchestia grillus | reverse complement strand
TTTCACTGCCCCCTTTTTCACGTTTGTTATTTTACTATACCTGCTTCTGAATTTTGCAAAGGTACAGTTAGAGAAGCTTGTAAATTTTTGCGACACTATACTCGTACTATGGTCTGTCGTTACGAGGGCTGAGTTATTTGGGCGGAACTTTTGACCGTGTATTAAGGTATTTATTGCACCCACTGCATATGTTAGTGTTAGGGTGGTAACTTAAAGCCTTATTCCTCCCGTAACCTGACTTTCAACCGTAACCTGGTTCATTGTCATACATATACTTGTATTTCTCTATATACTCACTGCTTTCAGAAGCCAATACCTATAAAAATTAAATTGAATCCTTAGCAAGTGAAACTCCTGGTATCCTATCGTATCAAAATGACGCACTCACTTCAGGAAGCACTGGAACAGTAGCAAAAGTGCTCTGCTAGGTTTTCTAATAAAATGTACTTTAAATCGCTATTTCATGTCTAATTACAAACTACGATAGTTTTCATGAGCAAAACATGGCTCATGAAAATTTGTGGTAGATGATACGCAGCAACTCGTTGAGTAATTCGATAAACGGATAGCATGTGCAACAATTGAGTTTTACGTATCTACCTTACAACAAATTTTACATCTACATAGTATCTCATTTTCTGAAATGAGGAACTCTATGAAGAGTCTGACAAGAATAACTAATATCCATACAAGTCAAATCAATCTTTTGTACGTACATTTGGCATCTAGAACTTTCACATGCAATTATTTAAGACCCTCATAATTCTTCTCACATCATATGAAACAAAGCAAACAGAGACACTCAGAGCCTCTAATTGGTTCACCATTAGATGATAAATACCACACTATCTAGAAAAACTAAAATTAGAATTTATTGATGGTCATAACTAGGTGATGAAATACCATTACAGCCATCAAACTGTACAAAGTCTTCACTCATCTCACAGCAATGCTAATTTATATCCAACTTAAAAGTTAGAGTAGTTTTAGTATTTTTATTAACAATGCTTTCGAAGACATATCTATTTGACCTGATGTCTAAGATTGTGAGAGTTGGTTGTATCGTTGGAAATTACTTTGGGAAAATATGTTGACAGAAATCTAAGTTTTTTCTTGAATGCCTTAGTGAGAGTTGACTGTGATGTTTATTCTATGAATATGAATGAGGAGAAGTGCCTTAAGTTTGAATTTAGTCTGAAACAAAAAAAAAAAAAATCATTTAGATTAGCGGAAATTTTTCTAACGCATGTATTACACTGCGTTGTTTGGTATATCTTTCCAACAGTCTATCAAAATAAATTTTTCAGAGGGAGAACAGTCAAGAAGACATGATAACTTGCGCCAATCGTGAAGCAGCAGATATGTACTGCGATTGAACCAACTACACAGGCGGGGCGCTGCTGCGCGTACGAGAATTTTACTGCGTACGTACTATTACTTTCTCACGCATATGCAGCACTATTGTTTTCTTTTTGTTAATGCATTTTTGAATTTCAGAAAAAAATTACTTTAGAACTCAATTTCAAGCTGTTCTTACACTTTCGATAGCTGTTCGACACACATTCAAAACTCAATTGTGGCGAAATTCGTGAAGTAAAAGTGTTCTATTTGTCTAAAACTAGTAGAAGTTACGACCAGAGGATTACTTTTTGCCTTCACATGTTGCCATAGGTAAATTTCACGAATCAATTAAACACGAATGGAAATAATAGTCCGCGCATCCCAAATATCTGCCATGAAATTGCTTTCGCGCCTGAGAAGCTGATATAGAGGAACTTTATCATAAATGCGTGCATTATAGTCTGTTATGCAAACATATAAAAATAAATTCGTCCCGCGCATTTATGTTCCCAAAAATGTAATTTCCGTCCTCGAACCACATCTTGATAACCGTACAAGAGTCTTATAGAAACTTATATTAGCTTTACTTGTTTTTCAATCAATACACTATTTTCCGAAACGGAGTGGCACTTATTGCAGCAGCGTGAACGACGACTGGAACTTTTTTCGGAGAGGTGTCTCCTTGAACTCCAAACTTGCTAGAGTAACGACCTACAACATCAGTTAGAGAAAAGTAATCAAAACGTAAATATAAGACCTTGGATGTGAAGTTAGTAATTTTACCCCTTATATGGTTGTCGTATGTTCAAATCATGATTGAAACTAGAAAAACAATTGCTTGATAGCGTCGTCCATGAACAGCACAATTGACAAAGAATCCATCCTGAGTTGGATTACGACCTGTCTTTTGGCTATGGAAACTGCACTATATATATAGATGAAGACCGTGAGGTTAGAAGCCGCAGTTTGACGCGTACGTTTGAAATTTTGGTATCAAGCTGTCGTGAAATGCATCTCTCCAGGGCACACTCCAGAATCCTGAGAAATAATCCAGAGTCGTTCACTTTACCAGTTTTTGCACTGCTTGAAGGAATTTGAAACTTATGGGGAAACATTTGTTTTCTTCTAGGAATATGTATTTTAACCGCACACGTACTTCGTAACAACTCTTTCTACGTCTGGCGCTGCTTTCTAACGAAATGTCCGCTAAATATCGTATCAGATCGATGAAATCTGATATATGGTTTTACAAATTTATCTTGATGCTGTGAAGCGTCATTTCAGTTCTGAAGAATCAAGGTGTACCAAGACGTGTTCATTGCATTAATGAAAGCTTTACAGTTTCAGCCCTCCGATTTAATGCTGCATCTCCGTAAAAAAGTTTCTTCTGCCTGAAATTCGGACAAGTTTGGCCACTCGGAAAGTTACTTTTCAGAACTTGAGCCCAGAAGACCCGCCTTAGGTAAAAACTCTCCTTTTCCTTTTGAAGACGTGACAACTTAGCAAATTTGAGTTTTTCGTGCTTCGGGACGCAGAGCTCGCACCGCAATTTTTTGGAAGAACTTAGAGCGGAGGAAGGATAAGATATTTTATTCTTTCGGACTTTACATTCGAATTACTCAGCCAGAAAATACTTTTAGTCGCAGGATATGTAACTCGAAAGACGTCAAGGAAGGTGACCGTTAGGTAAGAATATTTGGAGAAATCTTTTGAACTCCCTTAGAAATTCATGGTAGTAGTTTGTTTGGACTCTCACATTTCAACCTAATTTTATCGCCCAATTGATCATAATTTTTTAGCAGGAGTCTCCAGCTTATTGCTCTCTACAAACAGGTACGTATTGATGCAAGTACTGCTATGAATATCGGTTTCTTTTTCGATGTTTCACAATCCAATTTTTTGAAAGACAACCTAGAGAAATGCCAAAGATCTAACATTTTTTTTCTTCTTCTTATCTGCCGTGATGACAGAAGGTGAAGCTTGTAGCTCCCAAGCTACAAGAGTACGTAATTTACCATTGCCCTCTTAACTGACGGAAACCCCAGAGAAAAAACGTTAGTACCATGAGTAAAATACTCCTCAGAGCTCTGAAGAAAACCTTTAAGTGAATTTATGAGCTACTAAAGTACACGAAATAGTATCATAAATATGAAGTTACGTATAGAATAGTGATGGGATTTAAAATGCAGTTGATAACACTCCCCGACGATACACACAAACTATAGGACGGATCCGTATAGGACGACAATCCAGATGGATTGTAGAGAACATTTTTACTCTCACTAAAGTGAAGGAAGAAATTTTAACCCGCGTCTGAATTTGAGATAAAAATTTATTGACCGCATGGAGCGTGTGCGTCCCGCAATTCTCATGTTGACTACATTAATTACCGGAAGAAAAAATACTTTATTATACTAGAATTTCTCGGTTATATTTTGTAGTGTGATAACGTAGCATTATGAAAAAGTAATTAAAAAGGCATTGAGAAACATCTCGTTCCCATGAAATTTTAAAAAAATATTGAGCTTTCCAGCCTCTAAATCACTCAAATTAAAATTAAAAATGAAAAACACTAATCTGATGCAGAACAGTTCAGTATAATATTCCTACTATATTACAAAAGAATAAGCTTAGAAACCAACCTGCTACATTAAAAGCTTAAAACATATATGAAGTGGTGCAGAGCTGACGCAATCATTGAGCAACGAATTGTGCTTGTAGATGAAAATACTTCCCATGGTCCTTATATCGGTGGTGGTGGATGATGCTATTACTTTGAAGTTTGTTTTGAGTATTGGATGGATTGTCTCTACAGTGTGATCTCTAATATTACTATTCAGCGGTGAAGCTAGAGGCTTTTGAGTGCGATAGGAGATCCCTTTATGTTCAGCAACGCGTGTGTACAAATGAGGTTTAGTCTTTCCGCAGTAGGTGGCCTCACACTGTCCACACGAATCTTTTTTAATTCTAATCCGTTTAACCGTTGGGTTTTCAATGCCTTACAACTACTGGCGTGGTGAGGGATGTGAGGAATGTGTGGTTTAAACTTCCTTTTTAAGGGAAGTACTCCTTGGTTACAAGAAAATGGCTCACCTGAGTCGAGATTCGAAACCAGGTCTTCTCGGTCACGAAGCCATCACGCTACCAGTACGCCATGGAGCCCACCAGTACGCCATGGACCACGAGTACCAATATACAACGTTGCTTCGCATTGGAGTAGGAATAAGATCCTTTACCCAGAAGCAATTGGAAATAGTGAGGTTATTGTGAAAACATTTTTTATTTGTTATGGGAGAATAATGGTCTTGAACTAAAGTATTTATTTTCTGCTTGATCTTAAGGTTTATATCTGGTCGTATGTATGGAAATGAACTGAAAATTAGTGTCTTGAATACGGTAGCATATTTCTGGTGAGTACTAAATGCTAGATCAAAGTATTTCTTGAAAGTGGCTTCATTTAAATACAACTGGAATCTGTTAATGCAAAAATATTCTAGAAGGAAGTTCAATTGGAAAGTAACGATTCTCCAGTTTGAATGCAGTCTAAAATCCCTATCAGATTAGCATCTAATCGCTCTAATTTCAAATACCTGTTTAGCTTTTTAATTTAGCAGCTTGATTTTTGAGCTTGTTATTTTGTCATTTTTACGAATATTGTACTAAACTGTTCTGTACTAACACGTTCGCTGCCACAATGAATGTTAGGTTTGTTACCTCCGCAACTTAAACGCAGTTATATAACAGCTGAACTATAACTGTCAAAATACCCCTTGACACACATGTGCATCATGTGGTGGTGAAAGTGTTATATTTGTGTTCTTCTTTATTATACTGCGTCATGTCAGCAACCGTAAAAAATGGTAGAATTAAGTACAGGCAATCTGTTCATGAAACACCTAAACACTCGATCACTTAACGCTTTACATGAATCGATTGTACCCCAGTAAGTTTGAAGGTTGCAATTTGTATCATTATCCTACAGTTCGTCTGATAGCATCTTTTCAACCCTAAAGGTATTAAAAAACACATCACGTGAAATTTGACTCTGCTTAAAATAAGTACCAATACAAGTGTGCTCTAAGAGATTTATACGAATTTTAGGCTAAATCTACGACGACTATTAGTAGAATACAATTTGCCCTAAACAGATTATCAAACATTGAATAGTTTTACTTGTCTTTTAATGTACAAAGAACAAACGTCAGTCATTTTACTGAAAACTCATATGCCTACCTACATTTGCAAGCTGTTTCAAATTCAGCATTTCATAGAGCAAGGAAATGAGTTTGGAGGCCCGGAACTTAATTAACACGTTGCCCGCGTACTGCACCACGGGTTTAGCAAATTTACAATTCATTCTACTGTTGGGTAATGATTTGTTTGCAAGTGAACACTCATATTTTGATTGCATTGAAAGAAAACTCTCATTTGAATAATTAAAATAAATAAACCCGTTAATCCGAGCGAAGAGAAAAAGCGGACAAGCAGGATGTACTTGGAGAAGTTTCGGCCGTCACGCCGAGGCCACACTCGGGTGCCACCGCTTCACGTCATGCTCCACGGAAGTATGTCTAACTTCAAAACACGAGGTGCCGCCGAATTCAAACCTAACTTGCATCTGGAACAACCTAACAATGGAGCATCGTAACGCAAGGAACGTGTTAACACGTTGACTCCGATTCTCCACACAAGTAAAATTACATGCCGACATATATCTCTACTGTGAATTTAAAAATGAAGGATTTTGGTTTCACAAATTTGGTTACTCTATTAATTTTCTTTTTGATCAGAAGCAAATTATTCGATTGATAAATACAAAATTGAAGAAAACTCGAAAATTTGTATTTATACATGATAGTGCTTTGGTTACATTAGGTTAAGTTAGATGATCGCGTGTACCATATATGACCCACTTCTGAGTCGACGTGTTAAACAATTGCCTCTAAAATTTCACAGATCGCGATCCCTAAATAGATTGGCTGTGAAAATTCCAGTATCGGGAAGTACTTGTCTCTGGCCACAAATTGATTCAACATATGATTTTGATAGTGCATGATTTGAGTCAAAGGATTTTTTATTAAAACTTTATAAAAACATTAATCATTAAAAGAAGGTTACTTATTCGAAGGAAAATTTCTCTTGAACACCATAAACCTCATCGAAAGGCTAATATTTTACTCCGGCAGTTATACCACTATTTTTATTTTTAGTATTTTGATGTTTTGTGCATCCTCTATTGCAAACACTCCTGAAAGGTATCGCCTGAAAATACTGTTTAATAAAGGAAATGATGTAAAATCAGAATACATACCGTAAGAACTTTTACGGGAGGACCGCGTGAAGTTCAGGGTCGGTGAAAAGGCCAGTGGAGGTGACAGGCTCCAGTCCACTGCGGGTACATCCATTGGGCAGGCTCCAGTCCACTGCGGGTACATCCAATGGTCAGGCTCCAGTCCACTGCGGGTACATCCAATGGACAGGTTCCAGTCCACTGCGGGCACGTCCATTGGGCAGGCTCCAGTCCACTGCAATCATGTTCAAGAAAGGCAACCGTATTATGTAGCAAGATTTTTTTCCTGTCGAGCTTCATTTTAAAATTAACATGATTCACTGTTGTCTTGTCGACCTGCAATTCTACCTCCATATCATTTATTGTCTTCCAACGAATTAGAGGGCATGAATCATCTCATGATATCATATTACTCCAATGACTTATGAGGCTATCTTATGTCCAAATATTGGTGTTTTGCGAGTATGGGCGGGTTCATTATACTTCCAAATTATAGTATATTATTTGTATAACAGAAACCAATAGCTGCCTCACTCAAGGAAAAATGATGGCATGTACGAGACCACGAGCTTATTTTTGTTAGCTATTGATGAGGTTACGCACCGCTTATTACCGATAATTCGATGGAAGAAGACTGAGTTATTATTTACTGAGCATGTGAACTATAACCAATGTAACGCTTTCAGAATTTTGTAGCAGTAACTTATACATGTAAAATAGTTAAGAGTAAAAGAGAGAAAATAGCAGATGTTCTTTGAAAATACTGCTGAAGAATATTGTCTAAAAACCACGAAATTTTACCTTAGTCCATAATAAATTTTGAATGTTGCAATGATGTCTTCGTTAGACGAATAGTTGAGACCAGTGCTTTAATCTGAGTTGTCGACTTGGAAAACTGATTAGTTGTTCGCCTCATGCAGGGCACAGGACTTCATACTTAGATACAGATTGTACGAGAGTGCTGTGACGTGGGGAAATATTGCAGCAGCCCCAAGGCCTCGAAAAAACTGAAAATTTACTTCGAAAAAATTCTCTTCTGAAGGGAATTCTTCCTGTCCCTCAGCACCGTGAATCCGAGGATTCTCGTTCCTATTAATACTTCAGGTGAAATGTTTCGTGTAACCACTTTATATATGAAAGAAAACGGCTCATCTGTTAGTGTAATGAAGAGCTTACTATTTAATGAATTTACAATCACGAGTTTAACTCTAGAACAATTTCTATGACTCCGGAAAACGTTAAAGGGAATTGTATATTAGACTGCATTTTTCAGCACTGCGAAGGCAACGAGGTTCATAAATAATTACAAATTTCGAGTTATTCGACTTTCAAATGACATGAAAAATTGTCGCCATTTGTTCGAGCAGCTTTACCTGTGTCGTTGTAATACAAGAAGAGGGTCTTGTCCCCCTTCCTCCTCTCTATCTTTTATAGCAAGCCTACAATTGAATAGCTTAGTGTACGGAAAAACTGTGCATGTACGTCATACCGTTTGCCTACGCTCTAGGAAATGAAGAAAGACCATTTCATAAGAAACACAATACCAGACTTGACAGGATGACTCATAATTCATGAGGGGAAAATTTTTAATATCAAACCTTATCCGGGCAGATTTTCAGGCGAAATTGTACAGCTTTGAAACGGCTTTTTATTGGATTCAAATGAAGGACTGCACTTGGAAATGGGGAGCGTACACCGAGAGAGGTCAAAGGAGACGAGCTTGTCCATCTTATGTTGAGCAATGCAAGTTGAGAGAAAACGAGTATGCACGTATTTCACGAATAGGGGATTAGTAAGAAACACCTGACAACTAAGTGATGACATGAAATATCTATATACTAATATGCTTGTACCTACCTTCTCATCGTTCCGTCACGCTTCACCACTTTTCAAGTGAAATTTCAGGTCTCGAGCGAAGTATCCTCCTGTACACAAGTTCCATGTTTTGCTCTAAAGAGCCAGTCTTCGCGACACCTTTTCAGTTTCCCTAATAAGTTCTGAGTACTCGCATCATCTAGATGGTTGGTTTGTTTGTAAATTTACGTGAAATTTCCACGGGTCCTGCCAGTACATATTATTCTAGGGCTGACAGTTGGTTAATTATGTTCAGGAAAATTAGGGTCTCTTTTTTAATCAATGGCATTAGCCATTGATTAAGGTGTGCAGTCCCAAATTTATAAGCACAAAAAGAAAATAATTCATCTTATGAGACAGTGCCCAAAATAAACTGAAACAACGGCGCAGAAAATGATCAAGAAGATTAAGGTAAACGGGCTCCAGCTTAGATTGATCAGGGCGTGGTCGGAAGCGATGTGCGCGAGCTTTTTCACGGCTCGTGGACAGCAATTGAGAGAAACTATGGTGAAATCCTTGTCTACCATACAGAAATCTTGTAGCTAATTTATGTAAGTAGATCTTTGAAGCATCGGGCGTTGAAGAAATGGTATGGCGACTGTTCACTGGTGTTCTCTGATACGCTTAGCAGGCACTGCACCGAAAGGACAACAGAGTTTGGCATTCATGAAGTTCCACCGAAATCAGAATCGAGACAACTCCGAAATTTCTTGTATGTATTGCTTCGGCCACTGCGACAGCCGCAGCAAACTCTTCCCTGTATTTTTTATGTGCTCTGAGGATTCCAAATCAACGCATAGATGCGTGTTTCCCATATTTTGGTATCAAAATCAATGTTTTGCGTTGAACGACGGTTTTAAATTCCTCCACAGAGCCTCAAACAGGATTCAGCACTGATAAAAGTTCCAAATTAACTCTTGGATAGATCAAAGAAAACATTCGGTTATTCATAGGCAAGAATAAATGACTCACCAGAAGTTCCAATTTAACGTGTAAGATTGGCAATCTGCTGCATGGCTCACATCTGATAGAGTCTCACGAAATCCTAGAACTCCACTCGATGTTCTGGAGACAATATTGTCAGAAGAAAAATGAATTTCATTCCACATAAACTATAGCTACATGCCAGACTGCCACGGATGTGTTGCGCTTGTACCTAGACTAAAACTTAATGATGTAATGTAATTCGTTACCTTAAAAACTTGAAGGTGAAGATAACTGCAGACAGTGAGTATTTTTACTTTAATAGAAACTTAAGACGGGGACCAAATGTATGAAAATAATTGAACATAATGAGTCTAATCTGAATGTTTTATAGACCAGCTCCATTTTCAGTAAAGTCAATTCTGAAAAATTAAATAAAAAATCAAAAGACAAAAATAACACCGCTAAAAATTCATACAAAAACTTGAAATGGAAATGAGCTATTTGCATTGTTTTTAGCATGTTTATCTTTGCTGTGTATGATAATTTCCAAATTTATAAATGTCTATCACCAGAGGCAGTGCATAACATTTTTCAAAATCGTCCTCTGTCACAGGCGCTCCGCGCTGCTCACTATGGAGGCTGGCAGATGAATGACTGGGCCACGTAAGAGGTCTCCCATGACGAAAGCTAACTCCATGATGCTGGGCAATCCTAATATAAAATGGTAAAATCGTCATACGGAGCACACTGTAAGCACCTAAACTTGCAAACAATGCAGTGTGTATAGCAGTCCATGGATGATGTGTAGTAATTATTTACCGCAATTTACATTTTCAAAATATATATATCTTTTTCATTACTAATTGTTTTCAATGACTCAAGAGGAAAAATATGTATTCACTACTGAATCAGCAACAGAACTAAGACAATTCTTATGATCCGATAGTTAATGCAACGAGATTCTGTTTTCCTTTGAATTTTTTTTCCAAAATTAACTGGTTTGAAGCTGAGTAGACATCATACGTATTGCACAGTTTATTGAAATATTATTTGCATAATATACATAAATGTAAGCCCATTGTATGTATTACTGCATATACGCGTTCACTCGCCATTTACTCGTATGAGCAGAAATTTGGCAAAGAATTTGAATTTTCTAGGAAATCATGTGATACAATTTTACTCTCGTCTCTAAAGGGCATAGGTATGTACTTGCAGGCAAGTCGTGCGCGAAGAAAATTTGAAGTTAGATTGAGCAGTTTGTCAGCACGGCCTCGTGTCGGTGGATTAAGTATTGAACTTCGTAATTGTCGCGTCCTGCAGCTGTACTAGTTAAAGTTCGTAGCAACCAAAGCATGTAACGAGGAAATTATTCAATCAGACAAGTAATCAAGCTTCCATTGCTCTGATGGTGACACAAGGCTTCCAGTGGGTGCTCATTTGATGTGCACTTCTTGCTGCTTCATTTCCCCATGTTGACTCCTTTGTGCCCGCCAGCCTTCCTAAGCATTTCATATTCACGCTCAATACAACTTCATGGTTGACATAAAATGGAGAATCCTTTCTCGAGTTCGTTATGACATTGCAGCGGTCGTTCTTCCTCAAGAATAGTCATTCATTCGCGTAAATTTTCCCAATCAATGTTGACAACCAACTCTCGGCGATTCCGGAAAAGGTACTACTTAAGTGACCAAATTGTCTTCCAAAGCCTCATCGACTTTCAAAGATATCTGGTTACCATCCCCGAATGAAACACCAAATTATCTGAAATAAACATACCTTAGAAGTGATTTGCAACGCCCTTTTGTAAATCAGGGAAGGCCCACAAAAAGAAATGAAAACCATACGATGCTAATACAGTCTCGCCACCAGCGCATGACGGAATAAAGTACTGTGATCTTGCTTTCGAAAATCCCAGCCTTGCCATCATGGCCCATCATTACCGACGCCTCAATTGCGTTGCAGAACCATACATACTCTGATTCAGTTGTCATAACCGTCGAGCGAATTTAAATCGATGAGTACTCGTTTGCCCAATCATTTATGTTCGAAACTAATTACATGAAAAAAAGCAGTTACACATCCAGTAACTTTGTGGTTTGAAATATACGGTGTTTTTTAAGTTTTCCATTTGTTGTCGTACGCCCAAAACACTATGAAAGCAGTACATATGACTTTTGGATTTCCCAATAAGAGTCTGATAAAACTGGGTTGAAACACCGAGGTAACGCTGATTCATTTTCATAAATATCATACAAGTGCTAGATCAAACGAATCTGTCGTATATCATTTAATGGGCTAATCATATACCTAAATCAAATTATAATTTCAGAATAGGTTTCATCGTCACGTGCCCGCGGTCTAACGCTATCACTGGCCCATGATAAGCTTATAAAATTATTGATAAAAATGCTTGGGTGGCCAAAACTAACCACAATAATTGATTCTCAGTCGAAAATTCATACCGGGTATCTCACAGAGGCTGTAAAATACGTATTTTGCTAAAGATTGTTGCTCAACTTGGTGTCGTGTGGATAAGTATTGAAAACTGCATACATAAGGTGTTTTGGCAACGCCTCATGAAAGTCTCCTTAAAAAAAGTTGAAACTCTCGAATTCGAGCTGATGGACTTCAATGAAACACAACAGTAAATATTAGATGAGTTCAATTCATTTTGCACACAAAATTGTTAGTATAAAAGAATCAAATAGTATAGTTGTAAAAGACGAAGAATATCCCTTTCAAATCACTGAAAACATTTCACCAATATGTATAACATTGGCAGTCAATTTCATACGTCAAAAATTGTCTATAGTTAATTCTTCATCACCATAATGTATACAAATGTGTAAGTGAGCATGATGAAAGCATCTGTGTGGCTCACTAAGCCAGGAGCTGAAAAACCTTCCATTGTTGTTTTAAATGCATCAGTAGCCACGAAAATTAAGTTATTTTGTAGCGTTGTGGTAGCAGTAATGTATGTATATCATGGATGAGAATGTGTTTTCCCTCGAATATGTTGAAGCATGTAAATAATTGAGGTCATGATATAAGTATTACAATAATACCCTATACGAAGAAATATAAATTAGTTTCACTTGTCTAGGTGTGCTTCAACAACTACTGTGATACTTCCTGTGTTGTTATACTAGCCTTTCGCAAAACTACTGATTTTTCCGCACAATGGTACAGTTGACAATCTCAGGACATGAACAAAACAACTATGTTGGAGCGGTAGAATCCTGTATCATCTAGCACCCAAATGAACTCATTGTTGAAGATAATAAAATTTCCGAAATCAAGGGAAACATTTTTTCACCGAGCTCTAGTTAATGTTTTCATCCCGAGCACAAAATCGTTTCTTGAATTTATGGAAGCAGAGTCCATATCCGAGTCAGGAATGCAGATGCCGGGCGTTCTGCCGCCGCCGCTACAGCGTGCTGGCAGCGCTGGCTGTAACCCAGGCTTTATCTGTCGTAACTAAGCACCGTCTGACGCTTACGACTTGTAATATCTGCTGTAACTTAGAGATAGCGTTACACTAGAGCCTTCGTGTCTAGATAACACTCTCACAGTTTGATCTAACTCAGACATATTACGAGGGCTAGCTTGATGATCTGATTTCATCTCAAACGCAGGCCAAGGTAATTGAATTCGTAATCTCGAATGCAAACATCGCATCAGCGTCCTTTAAGAGCTCTGAAAAAATTTAATGGTATGCCGATGAACGAATGCACGGTATAAATTGAAGAATGCGAATCATGCAAAGAAAAGTAGAGAATTGCTGACAGGGCAGAAAAGTTTGAGTTCAAAGAGAGCCAATTCACTCAAAGAAACGATATTCTCACATCTTGTCGACAATTCCAACTTCGATTGTAATTACGATATGTTTCAAAGTCAATATATATTTAGTGAGTAAGTATAGTGTTACCACTGGCAGTTTACGAAAGTTAGAATCTACGAGCAATCCAGACTTTTGGTGCTGTTAAAGCCTCGTCTAGAAAACGGACGAGAAGTTACAGTAATAAGGCGTGTGGGCTCCATGGTGTAGTGGTTAGCGTGATGGCCTCACAGCCGTAAGGACGAGGGTTCGAACCTCGGCTCAGGGGAGGTTTTCACGTGACTGCGGAGTACTTCCCTTAGAAAAGGAAGTTTAAACCACACATCCCTCACAGCCCCCACCAAATCAGTAGTTGTAAAGTATTTAAAACCCAACGGTAAAACGTATTGGAATAAGTAAAGGTTCTTTCTTTTACACGTGCCTGCAGCCTCTGGCTAGCTTAGCAAAGGTTTGTAGGAAGGAAAATGAACTCAAATTTAAAAACAAATGTTAACATGCGATTTCTTTAATTTCTTGTAAATGTGCACCTGAAGTCGAAATTTTACAAATTTACTATCACAGTTACGATTCTTTATGTAAGCACTCTCACATGTCCTACAAATGAATTAGAAAAATACGTCATATTATATCTTTAGCTTGTGCAAAACAACGATTGCCCAAGTGTGATATTCACGAAAGGAAATCAGTACTGGCTTGGGGAATGAATTCAAATTTTGAATCTTTTATAATTATGGCTATCCCTCGAAGTTCTAAACGTAATACACTCCCATCAGTACATGAATATTGAACTTTGATCGCTAAAGACATTTAAATGTATTTGTGAAGGCGTATCTTGAATTTATTCGAATAAATCAGGGGAAAGCCTTTAACGTGAAAAGAGAGCATCACCCCCTATCACAAATTAGCCCAGTTGTGCGGAAGACTTTCGGCAGTTCTTCGCAGCTATGGTAGTTCTCCGACGGAAGACTTTTGGCAGTTCTTCGCAGCTATGGTAATTCTCCGACGGAAAACTTTAGGCAGTTCTTCGCAGCTATGGTAGTTCTCTGATGGAAGACTTTAGGCAGTTCTTCGCAGCGATGGAAATTCTCCGAAGGAAGACTTTAAGCAGTTCTTCGCAGCTATGGTAGTTCTCCGACATATTCTGGCTGGTTTGCGCAGATGATCTCTACAGGCCACAATTTGGCTAGTGACCACTTGCAGATCTCGGCGGTTATTATTCTCGGCGGGAATGTTCATCCCAAAGCAGACGTAGCGACCGTGCCACTGCTCTGCATGGCAGTGAACTCTACGAAGAACGTCAAGAAACTACCAAAAACAATGCCGATTTTTATTAGGGTCCATGTGGAGGGGATTCGCATTTCTAGCTGTCTTGTACAAATTTTTGAAAACTTTGCATCTGAATGACGTTCTGTTATTCGGCTAAGCACAGTGGCAACAGAAATAACCGCCAAAATTTTTATGGAATTACGAATTAAACTAAAATTTAACATACCAACCATAATTTAAGTTATGTATCATTCGACTTAGCGTTATTTCTTGTTCTAAATGTCATATACATTTTCTTCAATTATTTTTTATTTGAATTGATATTTCTCTACAAACGTAGCACACCGAAGATTTGCTAGTCAAAAAGAGACTCCGCAGCTTAGAATTAAGGGGTAATCCTGAAAATCTATCCGCATTTCCGACTATACGCCATCTTAAATCCTGGCAACAGTTGCTCGAATGTTTTTAATGCTATAATTACGTGATATTTAGTCAGAATGCCTATATCATTTCTCTCTAAGTGATCATGAGAAGCCTATTAAACTCCATAATACTGGATTGTCCAACAAAAAAACTGTCAGAAAACTCAATTGTTATGAAAAATCGTGCGATTAACTGTGGTAAGACGTTAGAAAAAAACAGTGTTCGAGATAGCGGCAAATTTGGCAACTCTAGAGTTACTTCTTACAGGGAAGATCGGGTCCTAAAAATATGCAGCCTCAGAAACCAATTTAAAACTTCTTCTCAGGTTCAAAAAGGGTGTGACCTTGTTGCAAAATTTTCTGCTCGACAATTATGAACAGAGTGAATGAATTTAAATTGAGAGGTCGCACTGTGAGACGCCAACCGATGATATCGGTAAAGAACAGTAAACGCGTGAGTAATTATCAAATATCATGCAGCTTTAAGCGCCTCATGCTAGCGAAGGGTGCTTTTTAGTGATGAAAGAGGTTCAATCGGCTATGCAGCGATGGCAGACATAATGTTCAACGAATGAAAGGCGAAGAATTTATTGCCAGGTGTACAGTTCCAACCCTTCAAGGGGGTGGAGGTTCCGTCATGGTAAGAGGAGTCATCAATGCTCATGGTCCAGGACTACTCGTTCAACTGAAAAGACCAATTAATTCGACTAAATACTATGACATGTTAGCCGAGCATTTCGTGCCTTATTATGATGACAATTTGGAAGAGAATCCCATCTTCATGCCGGGTAACGCTCCTGTACACACAGCGGGCAACGTCAGGAAATTCTTCCAGAAGTATAACATTTCATTTTTGGATTAGCCTGCACAGTCATCAGACCTAAATACAATCGAGAGCGAGTGACACCATATCAAACAACAGCTCTACAAAAATTCCATCAATAATCTTGATCAACTTGGGCTAAAATAAAAGAGAAGTGGAACGGCCTCTCTCCAGACTTCTTTCCGAAATTAATCGAGGCAATTCCAAAAAGATTGCAAGTTTTCAAATCCCAGGAAGGTTATGCTACTAGATATTAATAAGTTTGATTTGTTTTGAACAGAATTTCTTACCTATATTCAAATAAAATAAAATTTGTATATGTATGCGGAGTGTCTCTTGGCCTTTTTGATTTTGTCTTCTTATGATAACTAGCAAGAACACCAGCACAATTTCTAATAAAAGGTAGAAATAAATTTGGTAATTAAATGAGAACAAGACGCTGAATCGAATGGTACACAGCTTATTACAGTCAGTTTCCTTAGATTTAGCGTAATTTAAAATTCAATGAAACATTGGGGCTTGGGAATTTCTTTCAGTCGACAGTGTAAGCTGGAGTATGTATATCTCATCAGTACGTTATTCCGACCATGATTGTCACCTAACTGTTGCATACAGATCGATCATTGAATCATGAACACGCCGTATAGATTAGCGGAAGGCCAAGCTTATAATTGTCCTCAAGATATAAATTAAAAATTATACCTGAATACCTCGTAGGGAATCCAACTCCCTTTCCATTTCTAGTAAATTTACGGGATGATCGGGAATGGCGCATCAACATGGACCTTGATGAATAGATTTTTCTCTAGGGATATCCACCCACTATTGCTTGTGTAGCGTGCAATCGACACTTACATTAAATTCATAATTTTTCCCTTAGGATTTACGGGTTTTTCGACTCCAATATTAGTTTTATTACTAAATATAATGTTTTTAATTGCGGCCTAGCTTGTAGAAATTTCATCGTATAAAGTGTCGGTGTTCGTAGATTCCTAATTTGGTGCAAAAAAATTCTCATTTGTATGTTTGGGAAACTTTAAAAAATTAGTTAATTCCAAGTTACATCGCTCGTTCCAACCTGTTATACTCGTAGAGTGTGAATTAGCTTTGTCGTCGTTTTACCACATGTGGTTAATGATAAATCTGTTATGGTATGCTCTTATTCATAACAATGCGGCACACTTGTATCCATCTTCCCGCTCTTCCATTGGTGTTTTTTCAACCTGCTGCAACGTTCTCTGTTTGTTTATATCCTGTGCTTTAATCCTATTGGACGCCCCGATCAATAATCATTTTAATTCAAGTGTGTCAAGAAAATTTTAAACAATTTCTATCCTATAGTAATTTTTTAATCCTTGCACCTGTGCATGTAAATATTTTATCCAGACGAAATTCGTCAGTAAGCCCCACAGTTCTAGAGCATGGAATTTGTTTTACAAATATCGACCAATTCCAATCATTTTAGTTGCACTTCCTAGTCATACTTTGGAGGCTCCTTAATTTTATTCGCTTTATTGCTCCTCACCAAAACTGATTCTTGTCGTTCCAGTGCGATGATAAGTTTTCGCCAACATGGTTGACAAAAATCCATGCAGCTGTTGAGACACGAATTCACTCATTCACTATCAGCAGTTAAATGTCGCCGAAGAGTAGATTAAGCGAGAGCAATTCGGTCGCCAGTCAGGCAAGGTTTCGATTTTTGAATATTTTTTGGCTAATGCTAGAATAATTTTCTGATAAATGCTATTGCATGAGGCAAATGACATCGCCACGAGCGGGTTTGTAATTTAGCTCCAAGTCTTGGTTCTGACCTTGTCTACGTTCTAAACAAGGACTCGGTAATGCCGTATCCACCTCAAAGTCAGTCAGCTCATCGTCTTTTCCAGCTTACATGTTTTATTTGATCCTGGCACGGCGTAAACACAGTATAAGAGCATCATTATATAGAGCTAACACTTGTTTGTGGACAAAATGCTGGGCTTATCAATAAGATCTGACTTTTGATAATTACACAACAGGCAGCACAACGAACATTTCTTCTGTGTTGGTTGAGTATGGACTGATACTAACTTTTCATTACATTTTCATTTGGTAATTTTTCATCGCACGGTCCTCATGTCTTTCAATGAACTTTAATATCTCTGATAATATTGAGATGCTTCAGGATCGTAACATTCGCTTTTACAGGACTAAAGTTGACCGAAATTAGTTTTCTGAGCATGATAGGTCATTTACACGCGTGGATTGTGCCCCACAATTTCCAGATCTGTACTTAACTGAGAAGTGAGATATGTAGCCTTTGGAGGAACCTGTGTGCGTCGTTGCCACTTCCTGTAGCATGGAACACTGCGAAAATGTTTCAGTTGTGGCCAAAACTAGAACTACACGAAATTCAGAAACGTATAAAAACAATGCAAGGGAGTATGCAAGTTGTTAATCGATTAAATGGTAAACCAATTATTTATTATAAATTTCTCAATCAGGCTATTTGAGACGCTTTTTTTCACTTTTTCTGTTGTTAGTGCTTCCCTTAATATTGGGTCACTTAGCATACCTGCTAGAGTAAAATGGTTTATCTTAGGATTATTTTCCATCAACTTATTCTGATCACTAAAGCAACCAAGAACATTTTGGAAAAACGCAACGAAACTAAGACTATCTTAACATTTGCACGGAAATCTAGATTCAATGTTTTTAAACTTGCTAGTGCTACCAGTGCGTTCCAATCGTATTTTCCTGGGTAACTTTGAAGTTTTAGATGAATCCTCACTTATTCATTTTTTGCAAATAGTAAAGCACTCTGTGTACAACATGTTAATATTAATTGTACAACATAAGATGTGTTCCAAACGTGAAGGTTTTTAGGCATTAGTCTTCCACCACATGCTACACATTAAAAGTACTTTTAATGAATTTCTGCTTCACCGATCGAAAAGACAAGAGTACGTGAAGTAATCTACCGAGGTCATCTGAGCGGCACACGCCGCTGATGGTGCATCGCTGATGATGGCGCTGTAGCGCTAACATCGCACCATAGGAGGCTTAATTACTTGTCTGATTGAATAATTTCATCGTTAAACTCTTGGGCAGTTACCAACTTTAGATGATACAGCTGCATGACGCGATAATTACGAAGTTCATTGGTTATTCCACCGACCATGGTGGTGCTGATGTGCTGTTCAATTTAACTCCGAATTATACCCTAACTTTATTCGCAGAGCGCGAATGTTTTAGGGCCTGGGGTAGACGAGAATAAAATTTTATACAACGATTTTCTGTTAAATTTACGTTCGTAGCAAATTTTCGAGCTTAAATCCTGCGTAGATTTGAATGTCGAATGTAGTGCTTATGCATACACCTAATATTTAATATATTCCAATAAAATGCAGATTACATGTTTTGTGCAGTCGATTTCAAAATAAACAGATAACTTATTGGAAAAGAACAAACAACGACTGAATCTGTACAAGGCCTGAAAAAATTCTACTAGATCGTTACTTTCAGAAATTGGACGTTTGACAATAACAGAAAATGGTAGCTAGAACCGTCATTCCCTAACTTTGAACTTCATAATAAAAAAAACTTTAGAAAGTTTTTGTAGCAGTAAGACTTACATGAGCACAGTATTTCAATATGCATGCAGTAAAGTCTGGGTAAATTGCTTCGACTGCGTTGATTATATATAGTGTAGCACAAGTATTTTATTCTTAAGTATTTTCAAGCTCTGAGCCATTAGTCAGTAGCAGAAGTATATAATTGCTTATTCCTATATTAACTCAGGGATATGGAGAATGGCAATTCAAAGGACAGAGAGATAATTAAAACTCCTGAAAAAGAATTGTACAATAGGCTAACGAGCGTTCAGTGGAAAGGTTCGCAGACCCTCAAAGTTTTATGACATTCAGCGCGTCATTTCGCAGTTCGAGCTTTCAGAATGTCGGCTGAGGTTATGAAGCTCACCACGCTCTGAAAAATATTGTGCGTTGTAGGCTGTGCAACTTTGGTTACAATGTTTTGTGAAATTGACTTTAAATCGGCGCTCGGCTCCCACCGAGGCGAAGAAATAACGTGGTCTGTGATAGACGGACTGTTTTTTTAAATTGAATTAACTAAGATTAGTTCTCAGTCGAGAAATTAAGAACGAAAGAGTTGAAGTTAATACCAAAACTGTTCTCAGAGAATGCAATATCATTTAAGTAAGACTAAAATTATTAAAACGTCGTTCATGCACACCTTAATTAATGCATACTTCAATTTTGAAACATACTTTACAATGTTTCTTCACGAAACTTGGTTAAGTGGTAATGCGAGAGCATGAAACTTGGTATTTTCAATGTAACGCTAATACTCCTCACTCATTCAGGTGTCAATTTACAGGAGAAAGCCCTCATTCTTTTGACATTATAACCAGGAACCACCGACAGTTGTGAGATTGTGAACTTATCGACCGCTACGTCTATATTAAGTGAGTGCCTGCAAGGAAATAAAGAAAACAAAAACTGAATATCGGACCTTATTTTAATACTGTGTGAATCCTTTTGATGTTTTCATTACAGCATCCAAACTTTTTGGCTTGAAATCAGATAGTTTTTGAAGAAAATCCGATGGCACCAGTAAGACGACGAGCTTATTCTTCTTAGCACCACACTGAAACAAGGACTCTTCACACTACATGATACTTCCCCACCGTATTATTTCTACGTTTATGTATTCTCTAACAAATTCCAGCCTGAGATTCGTCATCTTGTTTGTTTCAAGTGTTTTTAGTACAAGTAATATTTAGAGAAAAATTAAAGATATCAACATCCAAAGACAGAATAGCACAAGCTACACCTTTAACTTACCGAAAAAAGTGGCGTGTCCAGCGATAAGTTGATGTCTTAACAACAACAGGAAAAACCCGACAAGAGAAGTCCCGATAATGTACAGATGCTGTCTTCGGTGGTGTCAAAAATTGCATACGCTGCGTTAATAACTGCCACGGTAGACGTTTCCCTGAATGACGTGGAGAAACTACCGTCTCCAGTGCTTAAAAGGGTGTATTCGGTGATCGCCCATGACTAATTACTTGAGCATAAACTTTGTAATGAATCAGAGCTTACTCTCTAACTTTGCATTACTCTTGTTTGTGTTCTATGAAAACATTTATCAAATTCTTCCATGTCAAATTTTTAAAAGAAATTTTGAGATATTTGCATGGAAAGGAGCATGCTGATTATTTCAATTTGAAGGGATTATTTCCCATTAATTAGTTTGTCTCCAAATTCTTGAGCCGGGTGTACAAAAACGTTTCGCTACCCCATACAATATTTTATAGTTTTTAGGTAAATTTTCTGCTTTATAACAGAATGAATTGTTTTACTTATAGTGTTGAGTAGCATTGCAGAATAAACTACTGCCTACGCAGGACATTACATGAAAATTAAAGGAGTACACTCCGTGCTAAATTATTATCGAGGTAGCTATTTTTCAAATATTAAAAGCCGTACGACCAATTCAAATAAAAATTTTACTCAATGTTTTCATTACCGACATGCGCAACCAGTAAGAAGTTCCATGTTGATGTGTGGAATGCAAACAGACTGACTCCGTCCCTGTGATTATCAAGATGAAACAATTGTGCCAAATTAATATGAAGGTGTAAGAAATTTATAACAACATGAGCCGAAAAGGTAGTTTAAGTGACACTGAAAAGAATGTTATTATCTCAGAACTCTCGAAAGGTAAACTAATTCTAGAAATTTTTAAAATTAAAGGAAGGGGTCACCAAACAGTGAAGAAGTTCACCTCCGACCCTACCAAAGTGCGCCGCAAGAAAGAAAGAAAGAAAGAAAGAAAAAAAAAAGTTTATTCCGATATCATTCACATACAGAGCATGGTACAT
>VOMN01119188.1:0-21896 GCA_014899125.1 Orchestia grillus | reverse complement strand
CGCCCCAATATTGCTTTTCTTGAGACGCTCTGCCTCGGCCGCCATCTTGTGCCTCAGCTTCGCCTCTCCTTCATCAGCCTCATAATCGAACAATTTGCGGCCGCTACCTTCAGCACAACAAAATTTCCTCCTCAATTCCCCGCGCTTCTGAAATTTTCTTAGAAACGGACAAAAAATATTCTGTTCACGATGGGGGATGCTAAACGTTCTCAGTGACGCGAACAGTAGGTTTTGATGGCATTAATTTCAACTCCTAATTTAGATCCGTTTACCAGGTACGTCTGCGTGCGAATTTTCTATCGTATAAATCAAAATTTCAGTAGCGACCTTGGATGCGGAGAAAGTTCTCTCCTCAAACTCTAGGCTCAATAGAATATTACTTTCCCGCTTTCTCGTCTTGTCTCTTCATCCACAACCTATATAATGAACTTATGACTCTCTCTGAGAGACTTTCTCTCAAAAATCTCAAATATTTCGCAACACATCCCGAGGCCCTGTGCAGCCGCTATAACGCGAGGTGATTGCACCCACAGGTGTCCTCACAGTTCTTACTACGGAGAATATTAACGGGATATATTGGGTTTTATATTTTAAATGCTGTATCCAGAAGAAGCTCTTACCACAACAGGGGGGGTATTTAGCCATTAAATCTTTCGAAAACGGCCATAAATACCGCGAATAAAGAGACCGTATCATCAACCTAACGCATTTTTAAAATAAACTTATGTAGAGTGAAGTAAATCACAAAACTTCATACCCCACATTTACTGGAATGTATAGTTCACCCAAAATCATTCATATCCTTGTATTAGTTCATGAGTATATTTTGATAAATCCTGCAGCAGGTTACTTTTCTTAGCATTGCTTATGCCACAAGTCCTAAATGTGTTCTGGAATAAAACGCAAAATAATTTTTTTCAAAGAATTCATCCATGAGGAATAATGTACAATAATTACAAATGAGCGATGTTCATATTTATTCGTTCCCATCTCAATAACCAGCTGTAAATCACATATAATGTAACAAAACAATTTTATTGGATTAATATGGGAATTGAATTTAATAATTGAGATATTTCAGGTTAATCTACATTATCCTAATCAGCTTCATTAATGTTAACCTCCGTGATGTACCTCCTTTCCCCTTTAGCTACACTTCAGACAACATGGTAAAGACAAGGAGGTGAGTATAGAGTTAAGACAGAAAATTGTAGACGTTCTCAAGAACAGCAGCGGCTACAAATCAATTTCGAAGCAACTTGACGTCCCTCCGTCAACTGTTCGAGGTATTATACTGAAGTACACAAAGTTGAACACCATTCAGAACCTGACAGGACAAGGAAGAAAGGAAAGGCTCTCACCTCGACGGCAAAATAAGTAGTGCGAGGAGTGACTAAAAACACGAAGATCACAGCCAAAGTGTTGTTCTCAATATGAAATTATTCGAAATTTCGAGATGAACACTAGGACTAAAATGAGGACTCATAAGAAAGGAGTAAAAGGCTGAAGGCGCTGGAAAGCACATTTCCGTACGGCTGGACATGTTAAAGCCCGATTATCTTGTGCCAGAGAAGATTTTGCTAAAGAGACTAGCTTCTGGTCATCGATTCTTTGGTCAGATGAGACTGAGACGGAAATCCTCGGTCACAGAGATGTTTTTTTCATCAATAGGAGAACAGGTGAAGCGTTCAGAGCGAAAAACATTGTTCCATCTGTGAAACATAGTGATGGGAGTCGCATGTTTTGGGGAGATGTCTCGAGGAATGGGACTGGAACATTATGAAGGTTGAGGGAATCATGAAACAAGACCAATACGTCAAACTCGGAGTGAAAATTTGAAACAGTGGGCAGAAGCTCTCGATATGGGACCCGTTAAGGTCTTTCAACATGATAATGACCCCGACCAAGCGTGCTTCAAAATCTGTTAAGGAATGGTTGGAAGACAGTGAAGTTATTGTTTTGCACTGGCCAAGCCCAAGTCCAAATCTCAATCCCATGGAAAATTTGTGGTGGTTGTTAAGGAAATATCAATGCCAAGAAACCCAAAAACCTCGAAGAATTGGAGGAAATTGTAAAAGATCAGTGGTCTACGATTTCTGTTGATGCCTGCAAGAACCTTGTAATGAACTACAGGAAGCGTCTGGAAGCAGTTATTGAAAATCAGGCCTTCACAACAGGCTATTGAAATGAGTACGAATAAATAGGAACATGGCTCATTTCCTTTAACTGTTCACTCCAAAATGAATTCCTCCGAAAACTCTCATTTTGTATTTTATTCCAGAACTCATTCGGAAGTTTGGCGTAAGCATTGCTAAGAAAGTTAACCTATTAAAGGAATTTTTTCAAATATTTTCAAGAATAATCCAAGGTATGAAGTATTTGGGTCTTGCTTACCCCTGCAGTCCCGCAGCCACACACGGTAACCGTGGTTCATTAGTTCAGAGCTTCTCAAGAGGAAGAATTTTCAATTTCAATATTTATTTACCCCTGCCCTTTTTGCTCTATATATAGGTGCATAGCACGAACAACAGCTCGTATGCAGGAGCGCCTTCTTATTCTTGCCTTTATACACTATAGGTGTTGCTAAGCTAAAATGTTCAAACTGATTGCCCGCTGTCTGCTCTGTAGCTTGGCTGCTATAAAAGAAAACTATATATTGCAGAAGAACACCGGTAAAATACATAACCAGTCTTTCCTTCACGTTTACAATCAGAAGAGAAGCTTTAAGTGGGACGTTTATTGCTCCCAGGAAAGAGTTCTCAGTTCTTTCGCATTTAATATTTTCAGAATTTGTAAAATGCAAACCTGAACGCTACCGTGAACTTCGTATTTGTTCTCCCGGCAAGCTTCAGCTAGAAGGAGGTCAGCGCGGTCGGCCATGAGCGTGACAGCGTGAGCAACACCTGCTCACGTGACACCAGCTCACGTGACACCTGGTGTTCAGTGAGGCAGGATTGTCTCTCCGGTGTGTGGTGCATGCGAGTCGCAGCGCTGTGTGCCGCCTCAACGACCCACTCGAGGGGTCCGGGGTGCGATAACGCGTTCCTGTAGAAAGATTCGTTCACGAAAATCAGGTAGAATTAGAGAAATTTGTACTCTTCCTCAAAGGCAACGAGACATCGGGAGCGGTAGAACTGCTATATGGCTTACCTCTTATAAGATATGATTCTTTTTAAAGTGGATATTCCTTCTAGGCAAATCCGTATTCTAAACGATGATGAATTTGGGCAGAAGCCCAGGAATGGGCTGCCTGGCTCGGTTCTATTGCCACATTCTATTTTATGCTCGTAGAATTTGAAGGTACGTGAATAGACTCAACAATTCAAAATTCGTTAAGTATTAACCATATATTTTTTCAGCATTCATGTTCATAATTGCACAGGTACCGCTTTTTATTACTTCAAATGGGAACATTTTAATTACAATTGCTTATTGCAGTTCCTTCTGTGAATCGGATACTGAATATTTTTCTATCCCATAAATATTTAGCGTTCAATTTTATTGATGTCATATTTGCCATCTCTTAGGAAACTAGTCCTCATTTATCCATCTGTGATGCAGACATACGATGAAAAACAAGTTTGTTTAGTGGACAGAGCAAGCAGTTGCTCGTGATGCAGACGCCTCATGGCATGATCATAGTTTGTACCATGCAGCGAGTGCTGTCCTGTTGTGGCTTGAAGAGGCTGAGGGCCGTGGCCAAGATTTTAAATAAATTGGCCGTGTCCAAGATTTTAAATAAATTGGCCGTGTCCAAGATTTCCCCTGCCAGACTTCGACCTCAGAGCTGTGCAAGAAGTGGCTCCAGGTGATCGATGAAGAGGAATGAATTTTGAAAGTTTGTATGCGCACTGAATTAACTTCTCTCAGCACCATGAAGTTTTCCTCAATCTGTTTGGTTTACTTAGGTCATCAAACCAAGCATCCTTGCATCCGTCGCTGCGCTCTACTGCTGCCTCATTCGTTCCAGCATCTCAGCAAAACGCTGCCAATGAATCTGATGTTGTGTTGCCCTTTTGATCAGCTACTGCATTGGTATTGATGGTAAAGTCACGTAATTTTTTTAATGCTCTACTGATACACATAATTTAATAATTTTGTAATTGCATTTTAAATTTCATGAAAATTAATTTGGACAGACACTAATCATGACTCTAAATTTTTCAATCTGCCTGTTGCAGAATGTATAATTGATTTCATTTGCCTGAGAAGATTTAGTCTGGCTAGTTAGCTTGACTTAAAAAATGCCTCTTTGGCAGCAACAAAAAGTTATACAAAATTGAATTTAAAGAAAAGCTCTGACGGGATGCAACTAGGCTAGAGCGCTAGTTTGGACTATTTTTAAATATTTCGTGAATGACTGACGATAATGACATCGAAAATGCACTATCAGACCATATTCTCTTGCATGAATAAGAGTATTTCTTTACAAAATAATTTAATGATGCAAAAATTAATTCAACAACTTTTTGAATGTAAGCAAACCATTGTCTGCAGCTCATTCGACTTACGTTAAATATGATTTTATATTGATTGATTGAGATTGCCTAGGGTCCGAAATCAGTTGTTTGATCCGACGGCATTGCTAATGATAACGTGAGGTGAATGTATTTATAATACTTTTTAAAATTGTATTACCTGTTCTCTTGTATTAAATAATCATATGTAACCGAATAGTGCTTGTTCATATGCATTACCGTGAATTTCCTTGTGTCTGTTATGGAGAGTATCTTGCTCCAGGTATCGCTTGTAGAACTAAATCAATTGAAGCAATTACGAGGAGAATCGTATGAAATTTGCACACAAAAAGATTATATTTTTAACCCCCGCTCAAGTCTCAGATCATTCATTGCATTGTATAAGAAACAAGACAATTGAGCTTTGTATTCAAACAGCTCTGAAATTTCCTCTTTCAGTTATTTAGCGCTTCAGTAAACCTTTTCAGTGTTTTAGTACTCTACTTTTCTTAGTTGAACCATACCGAGAAGTACTTTAGACATCAGTCTATTATTTAGAAGATATTTCTACGAGGAAGATCTGTTCCAGCTTTTTCAATGTAATTCGTTTAGGAGGTAAACACGAAGCTCAACCGTCGAGGATTTTACATTAGATCAACTAAGGATATACATATGTGTCTACCCTAAGGCCTAACAATTGCTCTAATTTGATAAGTTAACGAATGATTGAAATAATTCTATATTAATATAGAATTTCTTCCTTAAACAGTATCACTTTTCCGTAGGTAAGCTTATCAATCCATTTACCAAATCAGATCTTGTAACGATTACATAATGGCAGATCTGGATTTTTATCGTCCTAAGCATTATAAGGTTGTTGTCATTTTCAAATTTCATAATCTTTAAAACACATAAAGCTTTGTGTATTGCATAAAATTTCAAAACTTTTAAAGTATTCGCCAGTTTAAAGCAAAAGCTATCACAGTACAAATTCGATAATTAAAATGAATGACAATTGTTCAATTTAGTTAGCCGTGGAAAACCCCATTGAAAGTTTTCTATCTTAATTAGTCTTAAAATTTTCTTTGCAGAGTATGCAGTGCGGCCTACGTCAAGGAGGGGAGACTGAGCTACACGACCCACACTGAATCATTTCGGCCTGCCTGGTTCGTAAATTTCGTCTACACAACACACAGCAAATCACTGTTGTACGTTGCAATGCTGACGTCGTCATTTCAAAAGCTACGTCAGCTTTGGTAATTGTGTTCAGCAGTATTTACATATATCACCTCAAACAAGCCCTAACGGCTAAATTATTTAGCATAAGCATATTTTACACAATTTTCCAATATAAAACTTTCCGGTAAGGATCGGATTATATTGTTTCTCAATGAATGTTGAAACACAGTCTTAAGTTATTTTTGGATCTTAGCCTTTGACACGTGTGTTGGCTGTTTGAGTTCTCTCCACGCTATATTTCTAATATAAATTCAATGTATTTCTGAATTTTCAAATCTTGAAATACGTATAAGCTCATTCAATTTTCCCAGTGCATGCAAGTATCTTTACTCATATGCGATTTTCATTTAGGGGTCAATCGATTTGCAGTATTTGAATCAGTGCGAAACAATTTCGCTCCTAAAACGGGGCGTTATTTTAAATGGTACGGAAATCCCTATCTTTGAAACTTGTAAAAATCTCATTCAGGCAGCTGCAGTTTCCGGAGACTTCACTCAAATATTTGCCGCAATCAAAACCTTCAAACAACGATAAAAACTACTTGACTAACTACTGTCTTAATTAAAATATAATTTGAACATAAAATGCTATCACCTGAAAAAAAGGTTTAGATTATGTTTTTTTTCTTATAACAGAAACATTACTTCCCGTACTTCAGTTATCCACTGAATTTTGTGTTGCAATATGATCGCACTCTTCTTCGTATTTTGCTGAGTATATGTGTCTAACCGTATATTCTACGCTGAAAATAATATTTAATACGTATTGAAAAAACGTAGAGCAAAAATTTTGACGAACAATATTTGTTTAAAATTCTTAATCCACACATTACCTTAACTCGAGACTACGGCTCAGCTAGCCCTACTTATCGAAGATCAGTTTTTCGTGCTGTATTTATGAATATTTGAATTAAGAAGCATGTAGCTCGACCATTTCAATTGATTTGGCCAAATAATCTTTAATTAATAACTATCCCCCTCTAAGTTTCACCTCCTCTCTAGTTCGTTCGACTACATTCGAAAACGATGAACCTTGACCCTCTGTACTGAGACCGGTAAGGTTCGCAGTAACTCAGGCTTTTTTGATCATCCGAGTCGGGAGATGCAAATCCCGCGGCTGTTGCTCCAAACATGAAGAGTTTTCCATGTCGACGCCACCTGTAACATCGTCCAAAAAGAAAAAAGATTCAAAAACTACCAAATTGGTGGACACTGGGCCACAATGTTGCAGAATTTTACGAGGGAAATTTTGAATTGCACATGTGAAGTCTTTCCGCGGAACACGAACTGGAACAAATAAATTCTGACTTCGTAGATGAAATCCGCACTACTTACTATATTTACACAAGTTCACAAAAAACGACAACTGAGAAAAAATCCATTTGATTGCGTTTCAGTCAGGCAGCCTAGCTATTCCCATGAACTTTACAGCTTTTTGTTTCATTCTTATCACAGTTCCTTACGTTTTATTTTTCCTTATTTTTAATTTTTCTTCATAACAATCGGTTGATCTTTAGCCTAAATAGCTGCCACATTCTAGATTTCACTTTCCCCAGCGTCTCACAATGTTTCACACTAAAATTTTCATTCTTCACTTGGTTTCTATACTACAAGTACTCATTTTATCGATTGCTTGATGTTCTACATCAGTTTTCCCTCTTGCCCACCCAGCTCTTTCTATTAAAATTATAATCCTGGTTTCCATAATGCACTTGATCTCTCTTTACCGCCTCGCTCTTAGGTTCCTCTCCCCTCCCCTCAGGATGCCCCACCCCCTCTCCAGGGATCATCCCTCACCCCCGCTCTCCAGCGCCGATGACCGGGAGCAAACAATCAAATTAAAAAACCGGAAGCGCGGATGGCCAAGACCAACGTTGGGCTCCGACCAGCAGCAGCCTCTGGAATAATAATGATTTGATTAATTGGTCGGCAATTTGAGAGTATGTGCTGAATTTAGAATCCGAAAACGAAAATACAACGTTTCGACAAGCAATGTAACCTGGCGTTGTCGAAGTGTGTTACTGGGTTGCATATTTCCAAACAAAGAGGCTCTTTGCTATGCATTCACCTTACTCTTCCTTAACGTCCTCATTCTAATCAATTAAAACCGCCGTTTTGTTTTAGAGAAGATCAGGTGTTTCTCAGGCGTTCAGAATTTTGATGTTCACATTCGGGAACGTAAACTATGAGCGACTCGCGAGCTTTCATTTTAGTGTCGAGCCAAAACACGGCATAAGATATGACCATAAACTCTACGGACTTGAGTAACAGCATTTGATTTTAGACTTCGCGAGAGACAGTTACAGAGCAACAACAGAGACTACCCCAGCTAGATATCTGAGCAGCAAAATAGCATTACTTTGACAAAAGATTGTTCATCCTGCTTACTGTAAGATTAAGTCGTGCAGGGCTATGTCATGTGGGAAGTTTGAGAAAACTATGAATGTTAATGAAACTAACAGGTTAAGAATGTTAATGCGTGTATTATGAATGAAAAGTGGACCTACATGTAGCAAAAAATATTTCGTTGCGTGCTATAATTTCCATGTAGTGCGAAAATTTAAATTTAGACCTAAAAAATATTGTACACTAAGCGCTTAGAAATAATTTTACAGCATACATATACTACATAGGTATGTACGTTAAAAACATTCAATACGAAGGCACAATTACAAGTGGGTCAAGCAACGGAAGCATAAGCCTTTTACCTGTGCGAAATAACGCACAGGGACAAGTGTTCAGTATATGTCACAGGATTTAAAGCAGGAGTGAGAAGAAGGCCGAGTGGGAAGAGGTGGGAGCGGGGAACAGCCCACCCCAGAGTGGGAGCAGCCATAAGACCGAGTAGGAGGTGATGGGAGCAGGAAACAGCTCACCACAGAGTGAGAGCCGCCATAAGACCGAGTGGGAGGTGATGGGAGCAGGTACAGAGTGGGAGCCGCCATAAGACCGAGTGGGAGGTGATGGGAGCGGAGAACAGCCCACCACAGAGTGGGAGCCGCCATAAGAATGCGAGACGCCAGAAATGAAGTGACCGCTATAATTAAATTCCTCTGGAGGCCGGCAACGGACGCTTCGCTACACTCTTTTGTTGAGTGGGCTCGAGTGGGGGAGAGGGAGGGACGGGGGGAGAGGGTGACAGAGGGGAGAGTGTGGGGGACAAAAGAGAGAGGACACGCCAAGGAAACAAAGGAGATGGAAACACTTTAGAGCTTCTCCCCAGGTGTTGCCCATGTTGTCAGTAGCTACTCAGAATAAATTTTGTCACCATTTGGACTTCGTTATCAATCGTTATACAGATCTACATGTATAAATGTACATTACACATATCTTTTTCCATATTATCGCTTGCGAAAAGATTAATTTATTGCGTTATTGGGGAGGTGAATGTCTACAACTTTAGGGTAAACAAGACTTTCTTCATAACATTTTCGCTTAAGATCATGTATACCATGAATGTACTTTTCAACATGGACACAGATGAAATTATAGGAAACAATTATCTTTTTTTCGGCGGTGCCGAGTTCCTTATTAACTCCTGTTACCTCATGCTGCATGTAAATGGCATCTGACGTCGTCTGGGTCGAGGTACACTTCGGAGGTCGACGCCCAGTGGGCGGGAGCGCACTACTTAAATTTCACTGGTATCACAGCCTTAAAAAATCGCCTTCTTCTCGAACATGCGTAGCTTGTTACGGCGGCCTGTTGTAACCAGCTTGTTACGGCGGCCTGTTGTAACCAGCCTATTACGGCGGCCTGTTGTAACCAGCCTGTTACGGCGGCCTGTTGTAACCAGCCTGTCACGGCGGCCTGTTGTAACCAACCTGTTGTAACCAGCCTGTTACGGCGGTGCTCAGCTCGTGCGATGAAGGGAAACCCAGCTACCCAGTCTAACTTCTTGGCTATCCCCTTTGATAAACTTGCAAAATAATTTACAAAAATTAAGGCTTCCCAATATTTTACTTCATTACCGACGTTCCAGCGCAAAGTTTAAGCTGAATAGCAGAAAGGCGCAGTTCATTTTCAAACAAAAATTTTCTTGATGCTGGCCTATGTGGATAAAGATTTCACGTAACTGAAACAAATCTGAATGAAAAATAGAGCAATGCCCTACTTCGGTGCCCAGTTCGTGCATCTCCTGCTGGTGACGAGGGAGAGTCGTGGGCTGACGGCAAACGAGAGACCGCTAAGCTGTATTTACAAGACGTTCAACTCTAGTGAATGATCTCTGGAAAATTATGACTGAAAACTGAAACGAAATTCCGAGAATTTTTTGGTCTTGAAATGCTGTTTGAAATCTTAGTGAATAGCTATTGGAGAATAATGAACAGTATGGGTTCGTGGTATCTATTGGGTCATAATGGTTTTTGCATCGAGATCAAAGACATTTGAAACAATGGGGCTTATGTACACAATGACGGTACGCTCTTCCCTGTGCTGCCGGGAAATGAAACATTTCTTGTAAACATCTCAGTACTGGAAAGTTAAGTATCACTTTACACATCCCTGTGCTGCTGGACAGTCAAGTATCACTTTACACATCCCTGTGCTGCTGGACAGTCAAGTACCACTTTACACATCCCTGTGCTGCTGGACAGTCAAGTACCACTTTACACATCCCCGTGCTGCTGGACAGTCAAGTACCACTTTACACATCCCCGTGCTGCTGCAAAAGTAAAATCTCCATTCACAAGCTTTCAGAGCTGTGCAAGCGGCAAGCATCACCAAAATTAAGCGATAATGAGCGCTGTCGCAGGCTGAAACTGCGCCCTAACACGCAAAATTCGCCTGACCATAAAGGTCAGCGACCGAAAATCGTAATTGTCAGTCTAAACAAGGCTAAAATAGAGCGCACTGGAAAGTGACAGGAAAAACTCACTTGAAATTCGCTGGGTTTTTGTGAATTCGAGGGAAGAGAAAGAAAGTTGCATATGAAAGAGCTGTAGTACTAACTGGAAATGAATATGAATGTGGGTGGAATTATTTTAGGTTTGAAATGGCAATGTAGTGGCAGAGCTGATAATTCAGTGCACTAAAAAGCAGGTATAGTTGGTGAGTTACAAACGTAATTAAGATCAGTGCAAAAGCCTTGCTTATGAATGATGAGTATCGAAGTGATTGTTCTGGCCCAATGTAGTTTGTAGAGTGTTCTCAAAATGAAACAGTGTGTACTAGATATATCCAAAGCGTCAAGTCAAAAACACCATACCAAACACGTCAAGCTGTTATTATCAAGCCAACAAAATCATGCCAAAACAATAATGCCTATAATACCATGCCAAAAATACCACTCAAATTTTCAAACAACATACGACCGTTATCAGACGAGTGACGTCACGCCCAGTCATGCACACACATGTCTCGAGTGGCTCATTGGGGTCCCGTGCATCACGTCTACCATGACAGCCGTGTACGCTACGTTCGCATCATCTGGTCATAGCATGGCCGCACGTTTTCATTTCTATTCTATGAATTTATGACTCTACCCCACAAGGAAATGCATTCCTTTATTCATACTCACACTGCACTAAAGTTTTATCCTATTGTTTTCAGACTTGATTCCTCAACCCTCCAGCTCTAGAGTTGTTAGCTCTTCCTAGAGGTCCAGGATAGCACCACAGGAGGTGCGAGCGGCGTCAAGTTTGATCACAGGAAATTAATCTTTTTACTACTGTCATGGAACCTTGGTATTCAAATTTAGTATAAATTCATTTTCAGTTTCTTCAAAGAAGCCGAAAATTTGCAGGGACAGTGAGTATATGTATAGAGACAAGCTTTCTTAGAAGTGCAGACGTAAACAAGGTTAGGAATCACTGCTTCAAGAGGTCAATTTTAATGCCTATTTTCCACTTAAATACGCCCGCATTTAACAAGTACACGTTACCATCGTTACAAAAACACACAGGGAACGACAATATCCATTAAATTTCCTTGATGACCTCGGGAAGCCGATGCGCCACAGCCTCTCTCCTGCCCAGCACACCACACGGCGCCGCTGACACGCACACGCACGACCGATGCAGGGTCACGAAGTCTAAAAATTGGAGCCCGATGCAGTTGGGGCCGTGACGGCCATTCACTCAGCAAGATTTATTGCTGCACTCTTGCAATGCTTGCTTCTCTCATCCGTAAAAATCTAACGCAAACGACGACTGCATTCACAGCCGTCGACCTCTTCCGTGTGAGCACAGCTGCTCTTTGTTGCATGCGACAAAGTCTCGTTCACCAAAGTGTCTCGTCCACCATTAAAGTTCTCAGCAAAGTCAAGGTAGAGATTTTTCATGTCAATATGTTCACGCTTTTGCGTACTGAGATGTTCGTGTTATTGACACCAAGTAGTTCTCATTTTTTCATATCAAAGTGTTCTTGTTGTTCTGTATTAAAATATTCAGGATTTTTTCACTTCACGATGTTCACACATCAGACATGGAATAAATTATGTGACACCAGATCAGAAGCAGCCATGTTTCATGTAATATTACAGGCTAGTTACATTTCATGTAATATTGCGCGGTTCGCTATATTTTATGTAATATTGCACGGTTCGCTGTATTTTATGTAATATTGCGCATCTCGCTGTATTTTATGTAATATTGCACGGCTCGATGGATAGGCTTTTGGTTTATTATTAAGCCTCCTTAGCCAAATCATGAATGACTAACAAATTTTAGACTGATTTACACTAGTATTACTAAACGGAAGTAAAAATTTAACTTTGGTCGATCATTGAATATGTCCTATTTGATTTATGTAATAATTTTGCATACGTTTTACAACCGGTTATAAAAAGAATTGTCATGGTAGAATTAAATTTAAAATTACAGGTTTTTTATTTGTAGAATCTATGATCACAATACAATTCTTCGAATAACAGAAAAACTCACCATATGCAGTACTAAGGTCCAATTTCTAGTCAAATTTAAATGAAGTAATTTTAGCAAAATTTAAGAAATTCTAATCGCGGGCTATATATTGATGGCGTAACGTAAATTTCCATGAATAAATTGTCAATCTAAATAGTCTACCATAATTTTTGCTAGTATAATAGAAACAGAATATCACTGCAACCTATAGTGAAATAAAATATACAATTTTAGCAATAGGATACATAGCAGAAGTGCCACAACGCAAACTTAGAGTGAGTCGTCAAATAGTGATACTCTCACAAACCATGGAAAGCGCTCCTCTCGTTGTGGTACGTAACAGCTGCGGCTACACTGAGCGTATGTGGCACGTAACAGTTGTGGCTACACTGAGCGTATGTGGCACGTAACAGCTGCGGCCACACTGAGCGTATGTGGTACGTAACAGCTGCGGCTACACTGAGAGTATGTGGCACGTAGCAGCTGTGGCTACACTGAGAGTATGGGGGACGTAACAGCTGTGGCTACACTGAGAGTATGGGGGACGTAACAGCTGCGGCTACACTGAGCGTATGGGGCACGTAACAGCTGCGGCCACACTGAGAGTATGTGGCACATATTCAGGAGACGTGCCCAAGATATGACAATTATACACATTGCAGGTTTAGTTACTTTAATTTCGACAAGCAATTCTCATATTTGATGTCAAACACTCAGATTGCGGCATGGAGAATGTTGCTGAGACGTACTTTCTACTACATTTATGTCACAAAGTTATTTGGAATTCCAAAAGTACTTCGCAACGTGACTTGTGGTACCAGCAGCAGCAGCACCAAACCCGTCGCCGCTACCTGGCCTGCTGCAGCCGCGGCAGCACCGCCAAGCAGGCATTGTGCATCTCAATGCGTTGCATTGCAGTCATTTTTTTGCGGTGTGCCCAGTACTGGCTCCGAAAAGGACGACCAAATGCAACAGTTGAGATCTGCAGCCAGTCTCTCGCCCGCGTCCCAGCTTGCTGGAAGTGACCCTGATGTAGAGCTCAAAGTTAGAATTCTGTTCCGAAATTTATCGCGAAAAGCGACTAATGAATTTTTTATAAGTGGCGATTCACCTTAAACTAAATTAGCTAGGTGCGTAAGGATATCTGTTGCTGATGAAATTGTGCCGTTAATAGAATGGTACTCGATGTTTCAATTGAACAGAAATTGTTCATTTGTGATGAGCAAATGAATTGTCATGTGTACTACACACGGAAATGTTTTCAAGCAAAAGTACGAAGAAGAGTCTGGAGGAGTGTCCCCTTGAATTAAACAAGGTAAGCATATAATCTATTGAAAAGTACTGCATGACGCAAAGCTCTCGAAGGCTCACTATGTGGAGCGTTCATCCCGTACGATGGTCCTAATCTAAAGTTTCAGCGTACATAATTTCTCACGAAAATCTTTAGAGCAAAAATTTTTTTCAATGACACGAATTACTCAGCGGTGCTGTGAGCGAGAACTTTTGTGCCGTACTGACCTGAAGAATTTGTAATTGCCTTCCTATTGGATAAGTTAGTGAACAAAAGACACATTATATCTGAGTAATTAACATAATTGGCCATTAGTGAATGATAAGCATCAATATTGTCAAAGTACGATGTAGACTTCTTCATCGACGGCCTCCACCTCAGTTCACCTCAGAGGAGACGCCTCCGTTTTCTGAGATGGTCTCCGAGTTTCGTTTGGATGTTCTTCTTCTTTTGTTACTGACACGCATCATAACTACACATATTCCTTGAAAATTAAAGCAAAAAGAAGGGCTAGTTTGTCGCTGACATAATTAAACTGTGTTATCATATCTTTCTTTTTCCTTTCTCTCTCAAGATCTCGGGTTATGCTGGAAATTTGAGAGTATTCTTCATCGATTTCATAATTCTAAATACACATGAATCAAATTTCTAATTTTTAAATTGCTTAGTCAGAATTTGACACGTTTCATCCATCTTTCTTTTTCTCTTCCTGATGGTGCACATTCTAACAACAATATAGGTAGGTCTCCTAGTAAAATTTCCAAAAAGCGTTTTAATCTTCCACTGCACACACCTGAATGAACCAACAGTTCCTGCGTTCCTTGAGCTCACCAGGTCTGATATAAGCATATGCTGCCTGTAGATTAAGGCTGAGTATCGTTGGAAATCTCAGTTTGTTTTAGTTTTGCTTTACTGAAATTCTCATAGGAGTATGAACTCATTTTCAATAAACACTCAAAATTAAAGAGTTCGTTCATATCTAGTTTTATGTGCTGTATTAACTACGGCTGGTTAAATCTTAAGAAAAAATAAATGCTCTGTCTTAAATTAAAGCTAGACCACCGTCAATGGTATAAAATTGCGTGCATTTTTCAGCAACTTTATTAAATGTAACATAAATTTCTGCCCCAAAGACAGATGCATAATTTCTTGAATGCAACACAAAAGGATTTTTAATGTTCTGCCCAAAGACTAATGTAAAAATTGTAATATAGTTCAGAAAGATTAATATTGTGCCCAACTATAGATGCCCAATTTTCTCCACAAATACAGCAGATTTAATTAAAGGCAACAAAGTGTGCTGCATGTCACTAAGGCTCTGCGTATTTTTTTTCAACTCCTGTTTTGCAAAAGTTGTGAGAAAAAGTTCAACACACGCGATGCCCGAAAATTATGCAAATGTTTGACAATGGCCTATTAATAGAATGACAAACGAATAGTGAATCCAGGCGTTGCGAATAATTAGATCAATTTCTTCTCAATAACTAATCCAGAGTTTTTTTTTGTTATTCATTTTGAATATTAAATGAAGTCATACGTGTAATCCTATAGAAGCCACGAGAAAAATCTACTGATGTAACCTCCAGGTCTATTCAAATAGAGGTCTCAATGTCAGACAGAATACAAAGCTCTCTAGTTCAGTCTCAAGTTCAGTATCAAGGATGATTTCTTCTTTCTCGTAAGGGTTTCTTAAAAACAAACCTATGAAAATGCATAACTCGCTTAATTTTTTTATTTGAAGTATTGATATTGACACCGATTTTATCTGCACTGTCTACGTATATTTTATTAGCAGTAGCAAAACTCTTAGTAATTAGGTTATTGATGCGCTTCTAGTTTATGTATATCACATTAAAGTTGAATTTCAGAGCCTTTCACCTAGATAATTTTAAAAATCTTGTTTTTGACATGAACAGCAAAGATAAAGTTTTTCATCAAATTATTTTTTCATAGAAGGCATTATTAGAAAATCTCATTATAATGATTGTTGAGATTCTCCCCAAGAAAATTTAAACGGAATAAAAAGTGAAAATCTTCCACGATTGTTTCAAATTTGAAATTTTATTCAAAATTAATTGATTTTTCAATGTAAAAAGTACTCTTCTGCCTTCATATTCTTTTTCTAACATAGGTCTAAGCCAATTTTTTTTCTCAGCTCAGAGGTGTCAGGTTTGGCAAACTCAGGCCTTTCTTCTGTTATTGTTTTTTTGAGAAAGGTTAAATATTACAATCATAATTTTCCGAGAGCTACAACCGTACTCCTCTCATTTTTTGCATTCGGTAAGCAAAGGTGCACTCTTGGGTCATTTTATTAGCCAGTGCGTATCACTCTTAATGTGTTTGACATGCGTACTTGTACATTTTTTACATCGTAGTAAAGTTTTCAAGTTAATCTGCCAGGTATGTTTTTCTGACCTTCACAGGTCAGCCATCTGTGAGACCGGCCTGCGTACGATGAATGAAAAGTTCATTTAAATTTTTTCAAGGCCCTGTGTCGAAACACTGGTGCCTCAAATTTAGGCCTGGACCCAAAGTAATGACGAGTTAAGTCATTCCTTGTTAAATCGATTTCGTACTAACAATATACTTTCAGATTCGTGTATTTTAATTGCCCTGAATGATGAAAGTATCGAAACGTAATTCAATTGTCATGATCACATATCTAGAAAGGGACATGATCCAGCTAGTCCGTGAAGGTTATTTATGGATCAAAATTTTGAATAGACTAGAAAATCTAAAACTTTGGCCAACATGCAGAGAGCTCCTTACAAATCAAGTCTCACACATGGAGGAAATTACCTATTAAAATATTGTGTAGAAAATATAAGAAGAAAAATGCCAGATTTTTCTGATTTCCTAATTATAGCTAAAACAACAAACAATTAATGGTAATAAGTTTTTTCTTGAGGCCACGCCATTTTGGTATTAATTGCTTAACGATCCTTTTAAAATAGATCAAGTGTTATTTAATCATTTAAAAATCCAGTACGCCGTCCTAGTACGTTATTTTCATTAATCAAAATTTTGTATTTAAATTTCAAGTAATTTTTAGGGATTCTGATGGGACGGAAAATGCCTGCGTCCTCATGCTGTGAAATAGGAATCCGAGCAATGCCAAAGAAAGAATAGTAAATTATAGCAATATAATTGGATTGCTGGTTTTCGTGTTTGCAGCCGAAAAAAGAAAAAGAGAGATGACCCTAAAGCAACAGAAAATGATCCAATTGAAGAGAAGTATAGAAAGAAGGTTAAACTTACTTTATTTATTTATTTTTATGAAGTGCGCATGCCATTGAATTTCTTATTACGTTTAATTGCGCAAATTATACTTACCGTCAGGAGGCTTGAAATAGGTAGTATAGTTAGGTTAACTAGATTTCTCTATCGTATACATACAATGGGGACTCGCATCCCCAAGGGGCACTGTTGGGTTACCTCAGCTATAAATTAGTCTACCGGACTTCTGTCATTCATTTTCACTATGCTTCTTTCAGTTTTCATACCTATTTTCCAACCTCTTCATTGCCTTTTTGTTCCTTTCTTTCCCAACTTGCAATTTCTATGCGCAGGGGATTTTGTGTCGAAACACACCTTGTGCGTAGATTCACTATCCTCATTAGTCCACGTTAAATGCTTCTCTCTCTTCCGGCGCGAGATAGTCCGAGCGACTGAAGCGCTATCTACTATATACCACTACTATTACTATTATTATTACTACTGCTACTATTACTACTAATGCTACTGAAATTATGGTTTTCAATTTTGCCACCATTCGAACCCCACTAGTTGATAATTATAACGTGCGAATGCGTAAATATGAAAATTTGTTTCAATATCTAAATTTTGGAAAAATATAAGTGAATTTGGGCTCAAAAAAGTTGAATAGCTTCATTTTCAAACTGCATTAATCGGGAAATCAGGTGACATGGGAGAAAAACAATAAGGTGTTTTTTCAGCAAAATGACATTGAAATTAACAAAAGTGAAGACCAGGGCTCCCAATTTTATGCTTGTCGTCTGAATAAATAGCTGAAATTTCACGAGAAAAATATCAAGACAAGGTGAAATGCTCTTAGAGAATTATTTTGAAACTTTTTCGATTAAGTCTTGTTTTCATAACGCGGAAAGTGATACGAATACTCGCATCATAAAGTAAGATGAAGAAACTTCAAATTCGACAAAAATATTTTTATTACGCTGTTCCTCCCAGTATATTAAGGGTAAGTGTTTCTTTAAATCAATTAACGCATTGTCTTATGAGAAATAGAATTATATGAAATTTTCGAGGTTTTAAACACTGAGGTTCCAAATACCATATAATTATAATAATTAGTGGCAGAGCACGACGTCATGACGGCTAACCTTCTTCAGAACCGGTTCCTATTGCTAAACATGTTCAGTTGTTGATTTCGGATTCACACATCTTTTCCTTAGAGAAGCCCACGGTCACCTGGAGAAAGGTGTTCAGTTATCTTGTTTTCGAGAGGCCCAGACATCAGATAGTAAAGCATGCATCGTTAAACATCCTCTAAGGCCCCAACGAGTAATTCCTTTATTCATCTATTTCGCCTCAAGATGCTATTATGGGATAGCTTGGACAAGCAGATGTGTTGATCAGCTTCATCATGTCATCTGCGATCATCTCAGAAGACTAGGATCAATATTAATCATTGGCTTATTATGAGCAGCGGTGGCTGCAGGATAATGCAAAAACAGCTTCATTAATCTATAGCTGTTCATCATTGGCTTGCTTACACGCGTAAATGGTGTCACCCCGTGAAGGAAAATGAGTTTGGAAGCTTGTTTGAGAGGCACAACAATTCAGCACTACAATGAGAAAAGAATATCGTTGGAGGATATCGCTTTAAAAAAAAGAAATGTATTTGGTCATAGTCGTACCTACAACTACTGTTTGCGTAGATATTTTCATTGCAAATCGTTTGGTATAGTCCTACGATTAATAACACTGTGACTCTTATACAGTCATAACTTGTAAGCACTATCTCAATTAATACAGGTCATGACTCATAGTCACTACAGGTCATGACTTTCATAGACGCTAAAGATCACCACGATCACAGTTTCTACTCGTGAATATCGCCTAAGTCATTGCAAGTCAAGACTTTTCAATATGTCGCTACAGTTCATGACTTTCATTGTCACCACAGGTCATGGCCCTGACTAACCATAATTGCTCGTAGGAAAACAGCATGCAAATAAGATTAATACATAAATAGCTATTTACACATTACTCTTAATGGTAAAACTCCAATGGTAACTCATTAAACAACCACTCACTACAACTTACAAATCTTTCTTGCCACACCTCAAAGCCTTAAATTTTGTTTTTGACCTCCTGGCTCCTCACGTCTTCTCATGCCCCTCTGTGCCCCTTGGTACTCTCTGCGTCGGCCTGGACTCTACCAGGTCCCTCGTTACGACCCTAGCAAGCGACACTGCCGCAAATTTACCGGGATGCAAATTTACAAGATACAATTGCAACAGGAGGATCACCTCTCATGACCCCCACATCATTGACCCCGACGACCCCCGTGCTAATGACCCCCTCTGTAGGAGCAGGCCACGGAGGCCTATTTTCAAGCGGCCTCGAGTCGTCAATCATGCTCAGCATCAAGACGGCGCGCTCGCAATTTACGAGGCGACCAATCGAGTGAGGCAATTTATGCTCGACTCGGGCAATTTATGGAGCCTCTGAGGCCATTAGGCGGGCCATGCCTCACCGCATCACGCCCACAAACTCACACCTTAAATTGATATTTTTACAAATTTTCAATGGGTTAAAATCTCGAAGAAAGTATGCTGGAATCCCAAACTCACGGGTGAAAACTGTGTTTTGAAGACTTTTCACACCTGGATGTGTTTTTTGCACGCTTTAAGAAAATCCGCGTTATTAGGAAAATAAGAAGTTCCCTAATCAAATATTTACAATGAAATTTTCTCAATTGGCATCATCGTGTGCCCGTAATGCCAGCATCTACTGCTGCACGCAGACGAGTCAAAACCGCACTCACGAATACGTAAAATGAAACAAATGATGACCTTGATCTGTAATTGAACTTCTTGATTGTGCGAGAACCCTAATATTAGTTTGTATCGAGAACAGGGAAAATTGCGAAATTTCCCGAAGACTACTTTGGTAAATAGGATATTACTATTGATCTAACAATGAAAATTACTGTCTTAGGTCAAGATGACCCAACTTGGACAGCACTGTTACACGAGTATGTCAGTTGCTCCTATCACGAGATCGTTCGTTATACTATTTTTGAAATTCTTGATTCAGTTCAAGCGCTGATATTTTGCTACTACAGAAATTAGTTTTCATCGAATAGGGCTTAAACGTACGGCATTCACGTACCAAGCTGAAAATATAGCCAATCAACACAAGATATCTTTATAGTGAATTAAATACATTGCCGTTTCTCAGGTCTCGAGCTACACAATATGAGGATGTTTCAGCTTTTTTCTCGCCCTGAAAAAAGTTTTCGTACTCCCACCTGCTGAAGAGGCGAAGTTCACATGCATGGAGCTGTCGGTTTCAACTTATTTTCTAATGTCCATGGAAACTAAAAATGATTTCATTTTATTAGGAGTGGCGATGAAATGAAAATTAATATTTTCAGATTATGAATTTCCTGTTGTGGTGCTACTGAACATTGTGTTGTGCACCGTCCTCGTATTGCTCTTGGTAGTTACGAGTACATATATACACGTGATATTATTAGTGGGAAATGTGGAATCATAAATGAAGGTGGCCTATTAACCAGAGTTAAAATATATAGGGTCTATTATCGATACCTCTCTGAATTAAATAAAAGTAACTCATATCTAATTTAAATTACGTATCTGGAATTTGCGATAAGTCAGCTTTATTTTCTATTAAAAAGCTGGATGCTACGAGACAAGATCAAGTTCCATTCAGCAACACAGGCAACGCGTCACACGCCCAGCTGCCGCGCACAACAAGCCTTCACTCGGAGTTTGAACGCTCTCATTTTTTGCTCATTTCTACCCCGTGACCCTGCGCCGCGTCATCTATTCCTGATAAGAAAAAATTGCGATTTGAAGCTCTGAAACCCGTCGGACCGGTCATTCCAGTCCCAGGAACCGGTCTTGCAAGAATTGCACGAATTTTTTCGAACTCCTCAATGCGGACGGCCTCAAAGGCCTGGTGTCGAGTTTGGCCAGGGCCTGCCCGACCTCAGACCCGTCGGTTACTTCCAGGTCATCTAAATTCGTTTTTCATGTGTTTTTCCTTTCTGCGAGCGCACCGTTTTCTCATAGATCTTCTTGTAGTGCTGCCATATTTTCCGTTTCGACTTTCATTTTTGCCAGCCCACGGTTTTCTCACAGGTCTTGCAGAACTGGGTTGTTTTTTATTGAGGCTTTCTTTCTGCTGGTATGTCGTTTTCTCTTAAGTCGTGATATTTTGTAATCTGTAATTTGAAGTCATGAATTTTGTAATCATCACGTCATTAATTTCTGTAAGCATGAAGTTTTCTTGCAGGCCATGATATTCAGTAACATTTTTTCAGTATGCATTTTCCTCCTGAGAGTGTAAAATTTAGTCATGGGTCAGAAATGTCACATCTTCTGTGCACATTGCAGGTCTCTTGAGAAAGTACGCTGTTAACATTCAGAGCGCGCGTGTAGAGCTCATTTGTTGTGAAACGTTTCTTTCGGCTGCTAAACGTATTTGTGCTTAAAAAATGCGCACATGTTTACTTGTACGTGTTCCCTGTGATAAATTTGGCTTCATTGAGAGCTTACTTCTTCTACAGGAAATAAAATTAGTTTTCACATCGATAATTTTGTTTACGAAAAAAAGCATTTGTTAACCTTGAATATTTCGTGACTTTTTCACTGGTGTATTGTTATTTCCTCTGTTAAGAATATTCATCGCTTAAGTTACACCACAAAATTAACGGGAATTTCAATAAATAGCTGATGTTTTATTTATATAAAAGAACAATTTTTCCCGGTTACACGATGCATTTTTAGGTGATGAAGAAAGTCCTGTATTTTGA
>VOMN01119187.1:0-36883 GCA_014899125.1 Orchestia grillus | reverse complement strand
CCTGAACAGCGAAAACATCGGTTTTGATTCTCGTGTCCTGAAGACTTGCAAGATCCAACCAATTCGGCACTGGCATTTTTTGACTGTTAGGTTGGTATGTTTTCGGAATGATCCGTTGTCCTCGATGATTACAGCCAAGTCTTCAAGGGAGCTTTTTCCTATATTTTCTCTATATTTGAAATTAATATGAAGAAACCGTAATAAGTTAATCAAAACATAAAGAATTCACATGAGTATTAGAAAGAAAGAAACAGAGAATGTGCCATACGAAATGTACGGATAGGAAGGACGTAAGGTCCTTAAGTTAAGAAGATCGCGCTACATCGCCCTGAGCTGCGAGAACCTTTAGAAGAATTATAGACCATTTGTGCCGCTTGTCAGACTTCCCATTGAAACTCGGGCGAAAAAATAATAAATGGAGGTGGCCTTCTGTAAACTCATTCTTAAAAATAGGCGAACAAACTTAAAGGAACTACTAAGCTCTCAATCAATTAAAGAATTTGGCCCAATGCTCTATATATGAGCTGGCAAAACAAACTTGACCACTTGTAGGTAAACACGACGTGATTTCCTTTCAAAAGTCAATTACTTCTTGTCAAGGACTCCTGTTTGAGACGCACGTCGTGAGTTCACAGCTCGGTCAGACAACTTAATTACTTCTGATCGATTCCAATTACCACATGCTGGCACAACTACGGGAAATTCATAATTCCTTCCTTTTAGTAGCGTTGTGATTTTATGTTACGTTCAAAGTACTAACGCAAGTGTTTCATTTGAAATCTAAGCTCACAACGGCTTCGCGCAAAAGCTACTAATTTTGCAGCGACTATCTTGGGGTACCAGCGAAGGGCAGCAATTACCAGCGAAGGGCAGCAATTACCTGCGATCTAATGAGAAGAGACGAGACGAGAAATCTTTTTCTTTTTAAATTAGGCGGGTGTCCTTCAGAGCGACACTTGCTCTTCAACTCATCCTTGCTCTTCAAAAAAGGCTTACCTGAACAGTGGTCGAGAATCCCCCCTATACTCCAATGAGAGTATGACAATCCCACCAATACTCCAATGAGAGTACGACAATCCCACAAATACTCCAATGAGAGTACGACAATCCCACCTATACTCCTATGAGAGTACGATAATTCCACCAATACTCCAGTGAGAGTACGACAATCCCACCAATACTCCTGTAGATAAGTTGGCAGGCAAAACGCATCAACTTATTAGCCTCAAAGACTCCAGTCAAATTGAGAATGGTAAACTTTTGAGGCAAGCGAAATATTTATTCACGCTTTAGTACCGAGGTGAAGGCTTTCATTCGAAGCTAGTCTACGAGCTTTTAAGTCTTTCACGAACAAATATTTTCGAAAGCGGGGCTCCATGCGCCGAATCGAACACTCCAGACTCGTGATTCTTCACAAAAAAAGACTCTGATGTTGAACGAGCGTCAGAGGCACCGAGCACTAAGGTGACAGGGGAGGGGGTCTTTGCCTCCCCCGCCTGCGACTTTAATGAGAAGAGGAGAACCATTTTTTTAGCGAGGGCATACAAACGGCATCGCTGGCGCGGCGGCTCCGCTCTTACAGACACACCTCACACATCCGAGCATCACGTGATCAAGGAAATTGGTTAGCTACTGTTCAAGCCATAAATGCGTTTCGTAAATAATCTTGATGTGGAAGCCAAAAGGAGGTTAAATTAGCTGAAACACAATCACAAGAAAGCTCTAGCACCTTAGCGAAAAGTTTAGCTTGGACAACTTAGATTCTGCGTAAGATAAAGAAATGGAACGTGAGAACGTTCCCGTCACAGCTATGGGCGCAACAGATGGGCTATGTAAGTATTTGCTCGAGCATTACAACGAGTAAGAAATAAGAAAAATGCTTCTACACTGAATAAGAAATGGCCTACAGAAAAGACACAGACTATAATTACAGTACATAGGCGAGAAAGGTAATCAAAAAACTTTCTCATGTCACTGTCACATTTCCCTCTTTGTTCTGCCGAGCACACCGAGGAGGGCGTGGAATTTTCTTAAAAAACATCAATGAGAGCAGAGAACACAGACATACAGTAGGAAGAATTGGAACGTTCGATGAGCTTTGTTCTCGGGGTACAAGACGTTTGCCATCTCACACATATTGCGCACAACCAATACATCACGTGCCAAATTATTATTGTGTTTCCTTTTAATACTTTAAAAACCATATACTCAATCCAAATAAAATTATCACACAACGTCGGCACTAATAAACGCAATCGGTGAAATTTTCGGACTGATCTGCACGATGAAAAAAACTGTCACCATTTTCGTTATTTCTATAGTGAATCCAGAGTGCCAAATAATTAAAGAGGCTTAAAAAAGCTTACAAAATTAAATGGACAAAATGGGCATTAATGTTGCACACGAATACTTACGCATTAATACACTAAAGAAGATAAGATAATCAGATAACAAAAAATACAAACAAAGGTACAGTTTCAAAAACTAATAAGAAATGTGCTATCTCAGTTGGGAAATGACTTCGGTAAGTCGATCATCCATTGAATTTATTAATTTTTGGAAGTCATTTGCTGCAATACCACGAGATATTTCAAGAAGTACTTCCCACAACTCATCCTTGCTCTTGAATTGGCGTCCGTTGGGGTAAAGTTTTTGCTTCATGATACTCAACAGGTATCAAATAGGGTTTAAATCTGGAGAATTTGCTGGCCCCTTTATTTTTTTGAAGGCCATTGAAGCCTAATTGTTGAAGATACTCAGTAGTGTTATGTGCAGCATGTGAAGGAGCATTATCTTGCATAAACCTAACCTTCAAGAGGTAGCCCTTTGCCTTTCCAACCAATATCTTATTTTTGAAATTTATAAAACAGTACAATGAATTCAAATCGAATTTTCATTCAACATCGGCACTAATAACATACGCAGTCAGTGAAATTTTGTCATAGTGTAGTAGGACGGACACCGAGTAAGTCAAAAAGATGGTAGTATAGCTACCACTGAGCCGGCCCATCTTAGCCTATCACCACTCCATGCACGGCCACTGCAGGAGAAGAATATAATTCTAAGAAGATTTATTCTTACAATCGCAAAACCAGATTCGCTCACATGCACCTGGCTCCCAGTTTTAGAGGAAGGAAGCCTTAATTAAGCTCGCTCTTTTGATTTTTAGGCTGGCGTCGCAGGAATATTCATGAACTTTTAAGACCTGCTCATTTAGGGACAAATTCTTTTCCAAAGTCTTTGTTTGTGTGAAAAATGAAGAACCTGAAAAATATTTTCATGATTACGCATCATCCATACTACCTGTCTCTGATTTAAAATGGTCTGTGCCCCTTTCAAAGGTGCAAGCCCTTTTCATTCACGTACTTTAATATTATTGATCTTTATCTTTTGTGACCCACACAACTCTCAAAGTCAGAAGTAGGTATATGTTACTTCGGCTGTACACCTTGAAATATCCGTTACTCTAAAATTTCTAATTATTTAGCTTGAACATGCTCAAATAAAAAATCGACTCTGAATAAACATATGAATTCGAAATTCAAATACAAGTTAACATCAGTAGAAAAATATCGGTAGTTTGAATGTTTTAAAAGACCTAAAAAGTTTATCAAAAACACTTGTAGAATAATAAAAAGTTACTCCAGCTAATTAAACTATTCCCCTCATTCTATATTCAAAATGACTCATGGTAATACAGAGACTAAATTATAAAAAAGGCGAGATATAGCTTCGCCGTAAAAGATATAAATAGTTTCTCAATGGCGAAATTTGCAACTTGATGACATCAGACGAACGAAAACAACACAGCCCGATGCAGCTGACAAAGCCTTTGAGGCTTTTGGGCAACCAACTGAACAGCACAAAAATTGCAAATATTGGGCCCAATAACAAGAGCAATAAAAACTCAAGCTTTAACTTCTGTCAATGAATGATAAATAAAGACTCGAGGGCAACAATGGCCGTGAGGGCCAATGATGTGAGGGCATAGTGTAACAACAACAGTGTAACAACAACAGTGTAACAAGAGAACAACATGAGGGCATAGTGTAAAATTGAAAATGCTATGCACGCTGACTCAAATTTTGTCAGCGAAGTGAAAACTTTCCGCTGGTAATATGCATGAACGTTTCACTGATTTCCACAGTAGCCCTAAAGAAACGAGAAAGTGTTCCCAAATCCAAACGACGCCTCTGAGAACCCAATTCTTGAAAGACAACACAGGAGATATCTGAGCCGAGACGGTCGCTCATGCGCGCACTCAAACTGTCCATTCCAAAAAATAAATCCGAAATAGAAATCGTTAGAGGTAGAAACTTAGGTTTATGTTAAAGCTCATCATTATCAAATACGTGGAATCAACTTGCACAAATTTTAGCTTTCGTTTTGCGTATAAAATACGCGAGTAAAATGAAAAATTAAGGAAGAAATACTTAAATTAGCTGACGTTCAGAGTCTGCTACACTGAGCATGCAATACATTACAAACTATCTCCGTTCAGACCGGCCGCAGGTGTTGCCTCAGAACTAAAGCAGTATAAATGATTCACGCGGAAAACTCAGCTATTGAGCTCCAGTCACGTTAAATGATCAAATTTAGAAAGAAATTTGACCCATATAAGAATTCTGTATTACAAAATTGTTCTTTCATCACTACCTAAATATTTTTTCCTTTGAAGAATATTTAAATTCAGTCGTCGAATTCCAAATGTACTAGACGGAATACCTTTCTCGTTGGCTATTTATCCTCTTTGAACATGAGCATTGATTTCTACAGAAGTTTAAAATATTGTAGTAAAACAGAGCCATTTCTGGCATGCCAATTAAATGAGGCATTCAATGACCAGACACAGAAATAAGGTACGGTAGCAAAAGGCTTTAGGCCACCGCTAAAAGCTAATATCCGCGACGCGCGATTCACGCCGAGATCAATCTAAAAATTAAACGTAGAAGAGGCTCAAAAGTTCTTAAAATTGTTCTCATTTTTGGATCGAAAATCTCGATATTGGAGGCATGGACTCGAACAATCGAGGCTCCCCAAAAACGGCCAGCTTAGAGAGGGGACCCAGGTGGAGGAGGTGGTGGCAGAGTCGGGGCTCGTCATTATTGGCAGGTGCAGGAGGCGGGGGTGCAAAATCACTCAGGGTCGAGACCTCTCCAAACAAGAGTCATAACAGATATGAAGGTACCCTCCTCATTAATTGCGAGGCATTGTATGCACTTGCGTTGGCTCAACGGTATAGATGTGCGCATCAGAAGGAATTGCTACCAGGAATTAGCGTATATCAATTCAAAAGTCGTATTACAGAACGCTTTTTATAGTGTAGAATTCAAGCTATAAACGTTTCATTTCGGAAAAAAGCAGAAGTCGTCTTCATACAAGCTTCTGTTGTAAAGTTTTTACCATGGTGGGAAAATGAAATACAACCAGTTGAATTTGGTATTGGTGCGTTGAAAGACCCTTCTCTGTCGAGAAAATAAACAAAATGCAATAACAATAGATCAATCAATTGTACTGGTTTTTCAAGAGTGATCAAAAATTAAAAGCAAAGGAGTTCAGACTGTTGAACCTAAAACACAAGCTCGAAATATATGGAGTAGTTGTCACTATCAATTTGGGCGAGTAGAAATTGGTTTCCTAACTCAGGCTAGGAAGCCGGCAACTACGCTACACTAGACACGACGTCAGCGCCCTCCTCTAATGATGAGCTCAGAAATCCTGCCAATAAACTGTAAAATTATGACTAAAATATCAAGACTGTATATTTTAAAATACTGAAAGGCCAGAATGTCTGCAATCGATTAACGTCATTTTTTAGTGAAAAAAGATCACCATTAATATAAACAAAAGAGAAGACAAGAACACAGTAATCACACGCAAGCTACAGATCTACAAATTGACTCGTCAAGGGACTGTAGCTTTAGTTCAATACCTGCAGTCCTCTGAATGAATACGTCGGACGGTTTCTCGTAAAATAAAAAAGAAACGAAGAAACCTAAATCCCACCTTAATCCGCAAAGACAAACAAGAGCAGTAAATCTGCGCTCTGTAGTTCATAAAATTACCGGCTGCCTCTTTCTGGTAGGAAAACTAGGTCAGATGAACTACCGCTTACCTGCCTTGACATTGAGTGCCCGCGTTATAATAAATGAGAAACCTACAGTTCAATGTTCGCTAGGAATGTTGAGAAAATACAACAATTTGGACGCTCTACTTAAGACGAATTCTTTCTACCTATGCACTGTCACTTAGGGAGCGGTCAATACCAATAAAATACTAATAAAATAAAATAAAAAGGTAAGAACTGAACGTGTTTAGTTCATCACGTGCAACAACGACGGTACTTAACAAACTGTTTGATAAAATTCTGCCTATAGATTTTACGAGAAAAAATTCAATATCGGAGGTGCAATTTATTTCAGTTGCACGATGACGGAGCTGGTACGTTCGCCTAAGCCTTATCAGTCAGCGCTCATTAGTTTATCTGGAAGGTATGACCACGGCCCGTCCATGCGGCCACTGCCACTTCTACTCATCAGCTTTACTTCCCACCCACGCCAGCTGACAAGAGGCATCTTGGTGGTGGCGGTCCCAAGGAGTTATTAATAATCGTTTTTGGGACAAGTTTGAAGTCCAAGAATATCTTCAGAAATATTGGAGCCTAATGGAAGCAAATTAGGTACCGAGGATGCTCTTATTAGCATGATACGCTCGACAGTCTGAGTATATTATATTTTTAACGGCCCCGAAAACGAAGTCCTGTGCAGAAAATAGTTATTTCCCTAGCTTGTAGATATCATCTTAGGATTATGCGAGGAATGAATCGTGTTTACTTTTAATGTTGAAACAAAGGCTATGCTTGATATTAATCCTAAAAAAGAAAGAAGGAATTTATAAAACCACCCTGTTTACCAAAACGTAAGTAAATAACAAATTTCTCAACCTGCGAGAACAAACTTCTACCGTCACAGCGAATCATGCGCGCTGCATAAAAAATTTTTAGATTAACATCACACACAATCCCACAAGAATTTTCTGGTTCGAGCTACCTTAATTCGTTTTGAATAAATCAAAAATTGCGAAAGAAAGACAAACTGTTGAGCTTATAACGGTACCAATAAGGCAGCAGCCCTGATTCTTTGGAAGTTCCCCTCTGCGCCCCGCGGCCAAGTCGGGCTGGGCTTCCCCTCGCGAGCCCACCGGGAGGGGAGGAGTGCGCCGCACGCTGCATCAGCGCCTGCTGCTGGGGATTTACTTCACTGGATACTGGCACGACTTACAACGCAAAAAATATCCATGCCCAAGTGTACTGCAACCGAAAACCGACATTTTAGAAGGCATAGCAGCGTAAGGCAAGTGAACTAATAGCGTAACAAATGCATTAGGTACTTCAAAAAAATAACTTAGGAATAAAAAATTACAAATACTATTATAAAAAAACACAATTCGTAGTGTTGGGATTTCTCGCACCATTGATTTTCGCAGCGAATTGTTGTTCAAAAGAGAAATACTATGAAACAGAAAATTCCACACCAGAGGATCATGTTTCTCAAGCCAATATTTGCATAACAAAGTTGGACGTAGCGACAGACTCTCACTGAGAATTCTTTAAACTTGTAAAAGAAACGGCAAATTCACTATAACGCTGTAAATTTAGAAAACACCCGCATTATGTTACACAAGGGGAACGTTCACTCCGAGCAAGGGTCGGACGCCTGCATCACCGACACAAAACAAAGAAAAGAAGCCAGCAGCTGCAGCACCCAGCGCGCCCAGCACAGCACGGACGGGCAGACATGCGGGAGCCGCGCTGAGTATTGAGCAGCAGGGCGCTGGGGCCGGGGGCTGGCAGTGCTGCAGCGTGTGGCGACGGCAGGGTGGCAGTCTGGCTGTCTCTGCACAGCTCTAATGACTCCATTGACTCAGTCCTCGCTCACGGACACCGTCTCTGAACCAAGCCAATGTGCGCGCATGCGATGCTTTTTCAAAGAAAAGAAGTAGGATGACGTCTCGCTGAGCCCGTCAACTGGGGCGCGTTCTTCTCTCAAGTGTGTGGTGCCGCCTCCGATGACACTCAAAAAATGTTATAGAAGTGACTGAGAGCTTCATTACTGTATTAACATACTACACACTTCTCTCAGAAATTTCTAGCTCAAGGTTTACTAATTGGAATAAATGAAGCAAAAATAACAATAGGAGAATGGAAATCAAAGAACAATGAATGCAAAAATCTATAAGTAGCGTCAGCGCCGACATTGTAGTGAGAAAATGTCTTGCTTTTGTGGAGACAAAACTCGCCAAAATGGCGGTAATAATCAGCGCCGTAAACGTATGATTGTAATTCTAAGCATGAAATAAAGAGATCATCCTCGCAAAAATTATTTGGCGCAAAGCTGGGAACCTCAAGCTCATAGATATTTCAGTTGTGAAACTTTCATATCCATAAAATAAGCGCATGTCCGACAGCATTGCTCTAACACAGTCCGAAATTGAAAATGCTTTTACACTGAGAGCAACAGGCAAGCGGTAGGAAACGAATGAGTGAAATGAAGTAATAGAAAATAGTAAATTAAGCCTTCCACACGAAAATGAACGAACATAAATTACACCGTTATACTATCTTATCATGAAATGACAATCAATGCAAAAAAATAACAAAAATAAGTACTACGTACACTGAGAATCAGGCAACAGAGTCACTGTACTGAAGTAGGAACTTCCGCTGAATGCATTCGCTCATCCATCACAGCCTGGAACTCTAATTAAACGCAAGACTGATAATAAATAACACATCCCTGCGTCTAAGGAGCGTGCAAAAGGCAGAGATAACGCAAGCGAACAGACTGCTAACAACATGCTTCAGTCACGCAAAAAAAGAATGTAAAAGGCCCGGACTACACATATCACTGCCGAACAATATACTTATTACGCAAAATCGTAGACAGCGATGCACTTCGAGCGCGTGGAATTGTCTGCACCCGAATTTCTGTGTAAATAAAAAATTATAAACGGTTTCTTTGTTCTTTGATTTCTAAAAATAATTTTAACTACACCAAGGGACACAAAATTTTGACAATAAACATCGATAAGAATAAGCACTTTAGCTCATAGCAGATGGCCATTATGGGTGAATTCAAGACAAAAGAAACGAATGAGTGAATAAAACCTTTCATATCAAACCCAAAAGGACAACGTCAAAGAGTTTTAGAAATAGGAAGGAAAAACGAGACAGTGTACATACAGTATATGCAATCTCTCTTCATAAGTTCAACCAATTAACCGACTTTTGCTAGTGTTGCTCTCTGCTTTCTACTCCCCAGGTCATGTCAAATTAGTATTTACATTTTATAATTTAAATGTATAGCAACACTGACGATTGCGTTTATTTAACAATGAGCTGCTATAAATTAAATCATTTTGAAAAAAAAACATTGAGGGATGAACAGCTAAGATTCAAATCATGCTTTTGGATATTATTCAAAACACAAGAGCATGGGAATACAAATTCCATTAAACAAAGCGCCCTAGATTTTCAGTTGTAAAACAGAGGAATTTGAGATGGACGCTAGAGTGCAGTGTGTAATGAGGATCCGTCAAGAATTTGAAGTTCGTAGCGGCAATTTTACAGACTCCACGTTTACTTTTCAAACAAAAACCGGCAGAAGAAAACCTAGTCTGTGGATTATGAGACAGCAATAGCAGTTCTTCAGTACACTGAGACACGGAGAGACTGCAGCAGAATTTGGCGTACGAATAAACCATTGGGTTTATTTAAGAAGTTACGCAGAGCCCAAGCGTCGAAACACCCGACTTGTTCTTAAATCTACATATTTCATTGAAAACAATCCTCAATCAAACATCTAGATTTAGACTCCTACCGTGAACTAATTTCACATGATTATGCACTCTGTTGCTATATCCATACGCCGCAATTGCGATCAGATAAGAAACCAAGAGGCATTTCAGTTCAAAAATTAAAGTAATCCTCATTGTGTAACATATATTTAAAATCTCCAGGAGAAATACTCAAGGAGATCATCTAGGAAGCTACTAATGAACCGTCTCAACCTCATTTCTGTCCTGGAGTTCCACCGCGAGGCAGGCCAATTATAATGGTCTGATAGTCCTCATGATAGGATTCTGTCCTCTATCTCTAAGGGGTTAGACCAGCGGCTGTAATCTGCATACAATATCGTAATTTCATACTGGATTTCCAACACGTCAATAAACGTATTTCAGGACAATTTTTCAAGTATTTGAACCTTTAGGAGTAGATTCCATTGATTGAGACCGTAAGTTTGTTCTACCATAAAAATCTTTCTGAACTCAGGTCTCATACTCGAGACAATCCCCAATGATAAACACATTCAAATCTGAAGGTGTATGCAATTTATACAACGAAGGACAATACCGCTCAAGGTATCTCCATTATGCACTTCATCCCAATTTCAATCAATATCAGGCAGAATTGGTCAGCTAAAATGACTTGTGGGGAAAAAAGTTAACAAAAGAACACTCTTGCAATGCCATTCACCAACCTGTCTCACAAACGTCACACCTCAATAGTACTAGTAGCAGAGAATGCACCGCTCTATTGACTCGAGCTATATAGAGCTGAAAAATGAGGGACCATTTAGTATGGACAATAGAAAACGGATAATTTATGCACAAGGTGAGTTTCATACAGGATCTTGGGCACATAGAAACAGCAAGTTAAAAATGAAGAATAAGAAGAAAATAGGAAGAAGAAACGGCGACGAAAGAGTAAAAATTGAACGAAGTAAAGTGGATATCAAAGGTAAAAATTGCGAAGGGCTATCTGTAGCTGAGGTAACCTACGGCCACACCTAAAGCTCACGAGAGATCATCAAGATTGAGCTCATCACTGCCACGAAACTCAAGCCAAGAAATGCGCTCACAAATGCCCTACTGCCGACCTCTGGTGTGTCCTCCGATCCAACTGCTGACGCAGGCCCACCTATTGGCCACCTTGGAGACAAAGGCAGATTGGAATTTCTTTCCAGGACTCCTTCGAAAGGAAATTGTGAGCATGGGCCTATGAACGGAACGAGTTTTTTTTGTTAAGTACATGTAATTTCACTTTTAAATAATTAAAAAAAAACATAAGTTAACACAGCCTAAAATTCTTTGTAAGCCATTAAATCAATTTGAAACGTCACGAAAAGAGGTAGTCAATGATTACCTCAGAATTACCAAGTAACACTTCATTAAAAAAAATACAAGGTGAAGTCGTGAGGGTAAACTGAAATTCAAATGAGCGACTAAGCCACATTGTTACAAAACTGTTCTTTTAATTTCAAGTTACAATAGTGGAGCAAGTATTTCACTAAAACAGCGGTATAAATAACAATAAACATAATATAAAATTCAGTTCAACGAGCATTTGTTGAGTAGTTCGAGAGGCAAACGCTTCAGGAAAGCAATCAAAACTTAGCCGAAATGCAAAGTCTTCCCTCTCCAATTTAGCAATTTGCAGTGTCTGAAAACCCCTAGAAACCCCATCAGCGACTGTGTTAGTTTTAGCACCAGATCTGCGCGGATTTAGAAAATCTCATGCACAGAATACACAGGACTGGAATCGTTCGAAATTGAGCTAGAATTGCACAACTCATTCAACGCATGAGTCGTTAATAATTGTCAAAGACTACCAATAATAATTGCATTTAAACATCACTGGAAAGAACCTACCAAGAATATTAAAAGATTTGGAAATACAACCAGCTTGGAATATTGAAAGTAGCGCTGATTGATGAAGCACGCAAAATTTCAGAGATTTAGATGCCTGTTCAGGCTGCCAGACCATCTCTTGTTACTCGCATGGAGCCCTTTGCGATGCTTGCATTAATATGAACAGCACAATTATCGGATGCGTTTGCCAATGCACAGAGCGGTGAAGTACAGGGCGTGCTGTATAATGAAGTTTCTGCAAGCTGAGAGATCTCCGTATGACTTTTACGAAGTGTTCGCAATTGTTTCAGAAATTTCGCCAAAAAAATATTTCTAGAAAAGTAGTGGTGTCTCTAACCTCACGAAGAACTCAGCCTAGATATCAGGAGTGAAAAATAATTACAATTTTGAGTTTAGCTGCGAAGTTGGAGCTCATTTGAAGCAATCTTCATGACAAAACTCAATGAAAATTTCATTAAAAAGGTACCACATGGACGAGGAGAGGCAAGTCTCCAAGATAAGTTCATATTTAATTCACCACAAAAAAACGACTAAAACTGTATATTATTTTAAAATAAATACCGACTTGCACAGTAACCTCAGCACAACTGAATAAATTTGGCTCATATACGTACATTACTTCTTCAAAACGCGATGGCATCGCGCTACCGTTGCTGATGAAATAAGTTCACTTAATGAAGTAACTCAGGCAGAACGCACAAAATTGCCTCAATAAGAAGTTGGGAGAGCTGATGGAGGAACTTATCGTGCGATACATCAGCCGCCCCAAATCTGGCCGGCCCTATCGTGCGTGCGTGCGTGCGTGCGCGTGTGTGTGTGTGTGCGCGTGTGCGTGTACGTGTGCGTGTGAAGCTGCCCTTGATCACAGGAAGTACGATGTGCTGCAGTTTGGAGATGTCACTCGCCTCTGGGCGCGGCAACAGGCGTAACGATTTTCTTATTTAGTGCGCCAAGAGTAAATACAAAGAGTATGAAAACTTGAAATTTTGTGTTCATACATCTTAGTGCTTACGTTACGTTAGGTTAGATGATCATTTGTACCATATATGGCGCACGTCGAAGTCAATGTGTTGAATTTTATTCATTTATTCTTGCCCCGACATCTCGTTTATCGAAATTTACGTTTCAAAAAAATTCTACGGTGATTAGTCAACACGTTTAACTTACTCTCGTCAGTCAAAATATAAAGTTGATTAGCGGTAATATGAATTACAATGATACAAAATTTAAATACAATATGCGATAGCTATACAGAATATAGTTGATTCAGTAATAAACATCAGATTATCATAGATGAATTTGATGATCGTGGAAACGATGATTAAACTAAGGTACTCTCTGACTGATCGTGCAAGTACGGTCAACGCTGTTCGAATTAGGAGTACTACCGTCTCATCGCTGGGCAATAAACTGGACGAAATTACTCCAGCGAGGACTGGGAGCGTCATTTCAGGACGAGCAAGCCCAATATCAAACTAAGGTAACACCAAGGAAGATTCATGGAAATTAATTAAAATATAATAGTAAAAAACTATATCAAAAAGGAAAATGTCCCAAATACTAAATACATATGCTGACTGTTTAATGAAACTTTTCAGTCCATAATTTGAATTAACTAGTGAAAATGATGAGGCTTTTCAAAAAATTATATGTACTGTATTTAGCGCTTGGGATAAACTAAAAACTTGAACTCAACAGCACTAATTATTAATCGAAAACTGAGGCAAAACAATTTTAGGATGAAACGCACCATAGCGTAGAAGAGGTAAATTACATTTGCTCGTTGAAAGAAGATTAACAGACAGAAACCGAGTTAAAAATACCAGATACGTGCCTGCGCTGACGACATACTTTGTACCGCTTCATGCATTCCGTTTGTCTCCTTCAATATGTAGTTGTTGCAGTCAAATAATGCAATAAATCAGTACTAGCAATGACTCAAAATTTCAGGCATTAAGCGAAATTATTAAAATTTCAGTCATTTCGCAAAAAACTGATCGCATTTATTTCACTAGCTGCTTAACGTAATCTAACGCAACGTAACCTAACCAGCGTTTGAATGAATTGCGTGTCATTTCAAGTACTGCCTGAAATGTCGAGGCTTTTCAAGTACTGCCTGAAATGTCGAGGCTTTTCAAACAATGCCTGTTTCCACTCTAGGCTTTGTTTGCTCAATACGCGTAATATCGGCATTCACTCTCTGATTGGGACACACTCACCACCTGCATCAGTAACATAATCGCGTGCTCGCGACGACATCAGAAGTAATGAGAAGCTTAACGATGCATTCGATCAGGCAATTCTTACGGTTCGATAATTAGGATGTGGCAAAGGAAATCAATTAAGAACGTGCATCGATACTTGACATTTCAATAGGCTTCACAAGATTAGTTGTCAACATGATAAGGTGACGCTCCAGGATGCGAAATTTAATCAAATGCGAATCACTGAGAAAGATTGTACTACTGAATGGTAAATGAGAAGGTAAAGAGCAGCTAGAATGGAAGCTCCCTACGGTGAAGGTCACACTTTGTCGCATCAGAAGCACATTATTGATATGGAAGATCAATATGCGTTGACCGCGCTACGATACTCTGTCCTATCAACTATGCACGAGATGCGTAGCCGGGAGCTGTTCTACGCAGGCTGCATTGCGCCAGCGAGCGGAGAATGCCGCCGAGGGGTGACTGGCAAAGATCAGTTGAAACATCGCTTGAATATCACCAGCTGAGAGTCGAAGAGAAAGAAAGGCTTCAACTATCGTGACGCACGAACAGATTATGAGGACACGAATGATGTTGTAGCACAAGTTGGTGGCTTGCATGACACAACCCACGTATGGATCGTACGTACAATATTGTTTGAACTTGGAATTATTTTAAACACAGTATTCAGCATACATAACAGCACAACTTCAGTGATCATCAAGATGAAGCCCTCCGAGGCTCAATTTATTACAGCCATGAGACAAATGAGGAATTAACCCCTTTCCTGGCAGGGTCCTCGACGAACACTTGCTCCATTCAGGTGATTTTTGTACTGTTTCTAGACTAATCAATACGGTTAATACCGAGAGCGGTCAGGAAATAACGAGCAAACCTATTTCAAGCTTTTCACAAGAAAATAAAAATTTGACGAGTTGACCAGCCGTAGGTAGAGAAATATTAAAAAAGTCAAAACCAGTTAACCTACCCATGCTGTAGAAGGGGTTAAAGAAGCATTTCGAGGTTGGGTGGCTGCGAACCTTAACCGAATTGAATATGCGAAACAAATAAAAGAAACACAAAAAGAAATCTTTCAGCCTTTTCGACAGCCCGACAATAATATTTTTTAGCAGAGTCTCCAATCAGTATACAACAAAAAAATTATTTATATCACCTACTTTTTTGTATGAACACAGCGCTACACCCCCGTGATGTTGACGCTTGAACCTTGAGGATCCCTTATCTCTCTCCAGGTGGCCTGTCAAATATTCTACGAGCAGAGCAGTGAGAGCTGAAGTGCACGGAGCTCAATTACAGCTCAAGCGAGAAGTGCAAGCGCGGCTCTACAAGACGGCCAAAACTACTGATTATTCTTACGCGAACTGCTGTACAAGAAATTCCACAACATTTGAAAAAGTGTCACGAGGCATGTCATCCGTTTATAACTTTTCAACTCAGTGAGATGCCTCCAAATGTTTAAGTATGCTCTATGAAGCCACCGAAGCACGGTCATTATGATCATGTTGGTAAATCTTGCATCTGATAAACATAAACTCAAAATTAAAGGAAACTAAAACTCTGATTTGAATTCCTAAAACGTAAGTTGGATGCAGCAAATGGGCTGACAAATATAAAAAAATATTAATCATAACCGCTGATGAATAAAAAAACACATCAGGCAGAAAATTTTGGAAGCATCGCACCAAAGGACAAAACTGCTACCGTCGCTACAACTGGCACCAAAATTTTTTGATACGTGTTCGATAAGAATTAACGGTTTCTTGGAGTGTGCTTCCTCTGATCAAATAAGGTCCCAGATCAAATGGTAATTGTGAAGTTAGCAAAAGGCCTTTCCTTCCCTCGGAAAGAAGAACTAGAGCAGTCCATCAGCCACTTTCCATAAACTTTGCAAAAGCGTTCGAATCTCATCCCGAGTTTTGACGAAGTTGATCTGGAACAAAAGCAAAGCGAAGATAAAACTGGCGCGTTATGTCCCTAGACTTAACGCGAGGCAGCCCACCTCATAAGCGCCACATCGTAGAAAGACGTACACAATTTTACCGGGCTTAAGCGGGTGGCAGAAGTACAAAAAAACAGAAATGGGAAGAATGTTTCTGTGGAATGACGACTCTGCCGAGGCATATATACTTTCATACGTGGAAATGCGTCATCTATAATTTATAATTTCCTTTTAAGAAGAAATTCACGGATGCTTCATTCATATGGAAAATATAGGATTGACGTATCAAGGAAATTGAAGAATGTTAAAGAAGTCAAAGAGATTAGATTTTATCTTAAATCTAAAAAATTTGTTATCTTAAATCTGTTATCTTAAAATGCCATATCCACAAGAACTGTGATCCGAGGAGAACGAAAAGAAGGGACCCTTCAGTATGGACTATAGAGGACGAGGAGTCGCCGCACAGGGTGTGTTCCCGCACTGAATCCTCAGTGCATATAAACAGTATTTAAGAATGAAGAGGATAGAGCGACAAAGAAAATATTACGAAGGTGTGAAAATTAAAACAAGTAAAATGACCCTGAAAAATAGAAGTCCTAAAAACCTATACATAACTGAGGTAACCTAAGAGTACCCCTATGGAGTCGCAGGTCCCCATATGATACGATAGACCAATCGAATTAACCTAACCCTATTGCCTATCCTGAGGAAAGAAATCAGAAATACACGGTTTAAATATACACTCATGAAATGGAAGAACTCAGTTCTATGAAGAGACAAGGTGTACGAAAATATCTATAACAATGAGGCGTACTCATTAACTATGCCTACATAATATGTCTATAATCACATTCAGCCAATTGATAGTGATTTAATGTAAACAATACAAAATCCCCATCAAATAGTCCAATTTTTTATCCCCAAATGATGAAATCTACTTCAATATACAAAAATGAAGCACGAATCTCGCAGATACCGAAAGCTTAGAGGAAATAAAGTAATACTAAGCACGACAAGAATCTGATGGACATTCCAAGCTTTGAACTGAAAAGGGTGTCTCACAACTAGTTGGTGAAAATATCTTCTTTTGTTGAAAAATCTCATTCGCTACCATGGGCTGCGAGTAAGCTACAGCCTCTGGCGACGACGGACGGGTGGCAACAAAGGACCTTCTATATTGACTGCGACCACAGGCTCATGAGCCTCACCAGTCAATAAATACAGTTGCACGAGTACTAAATTAACCATTGCATAATTAAATCACGTAGTGATCTGAATTGAACGCATTACCAAGGAAAAATCGTCCGTAGTTTAAAATTAAAACGCCAATTAGCAAACCTACCGCTATAGAGACCTTCAATGTAAAACTTTATAATTCATTGACAAATTCTGTGGCTCCACGAGAAATATACAAGATAGCTGATGACCTGAGCTTATGGTAAAATCAACGCTAAAAACTTCATTTGACGAAGAAGATGACGGCAGTCAGTCTTCATAACCATGTGCACAATGCATTACAAACCAAAAAACATCCACAAGCGGTTTATCTTTCACCAGCAGCTAACCCAGCGCATAAATCATCTAGGTAAAGAGAGTAACAAAGAACAGCGAGAAACTGAATACAAGAACCACAAATCAATATGATCACAAAGTATTTATTAAAACGAGTATCCACCCCTAGAGTAATGAGCTCGCACACTCGTCTCGAAGCATTGCAATTTTGTACTGAACAAAACTGGCTGGTCCTCTAGTCATTTATCTTCCTGAAAACGAGCTACTTAAGAGCAACTGACTGGCTTGTTTGCAGTGAGCAGCCGGCCGTGTTCAGCATCACGTCATTTTTCATAGTGTACGTATGACAGCGTGAAATGAAGGGATTGCGCTGGAGAGTTTGATCAGAGTATTCCTCAAAAATAATAAAGGAGATTGATAATGTGTTTTGTTAACGAAGAAGCAAGAAAGAGTATTTGGAACTGACCGTCCTTCCTGTAGTAAAGAAGTTCGACAGCGACCTCCTGTGTGTGGTCGAGCGCGTCCTGCAGTTGCTGTACGGCCGACTCGGACGTGAGGGCGCCGTGCAGAAAGGGACAGAGGCACGACTTCTGCATGACGTCAGCCCTCGTGAAGCCCGACATCGTGCAGAAGCCTTCGTTGACGAAGATGACAGAGCAATCTTCCGCCTGCGCATTGCCCACCACGAACGAGCGATCTGGAGCAACGAAAAAAGGTATTTTCATGTAAGATTTTATTTATTAGATCTAGTAACTGACCTGGAAAAATGAAAGACAATTCACATGCCTATCCTTGCCCTCCACGAACGAGCGATCTCAGATAACGAGAAAGGTTATTTCATTACATGATTTTCTTTGATCTAATGCGATGGTTGATCACAATCAGAGGAAGACAATTGACATGACTATGAGACATAAATATAACATATTACACGCAGACATGAAACGTGAAACTTTACGTTTGTGAATTTCCTGGAGTTACTTTTATGTGAATTTCCAGTACATAAAAGTAAAATAAGCGAGCTCATGAAAAAAAAACCTTTCAATATTGATATTTTAGGCTTAATTTCACCTCTTCCGCATGAAGAACAAAAATAACTCATTACTAAGCCAGTAATACTTCCACTCGACTCCTAGTACTATTCTTTATGCTAAAAACAGTAACAGGCAAAGGTAAAATCATCGATGTACCACCCATTACGATACAATTTGACATTCGAATCTCTTATATTTTTAAGATAAATAGAAAATGACTCCGTTCACGAAACGGCAATCAGGCATCGCTCTATTGACTTGAAGCTTGTAGAAAATATTGACTCCTTTCCTGGCAGGGTCCTCGACGAACGCGGGCTCTATTCAGGGGTGAGATCAGTGCGATCTGCCGTGAACGTTGAACGCGTGAGATCAGTGCGATCTCCCGTGAACGTTGAGCGCATGAGAGTTGCTGTGGAAAGCCCCGGAGATCAGCGCGTCGACAGAGTGTTTCGCTTGGAATGTCAGTCAGGACCGTCTGAACTCGGGGGGATCTTGTGGTTAGACTTACACCATCACTCGTACAAAATTCAAGTTGCTCATGCTATGAACGAGAACGATTTTGCTGTCAAACTGCGCTTCTGTGAAAGGTTTTTGGAAATGATAGAAAAAAACGGAGCAGCGTTTCACAACCTGTGGATGAGCGACGAGGCCCATTTTTCCCTCTCTGGATATGTGAACAAACAAAACTTTATACATTGGAGTCATCACAACCCTCAACAACTCCATCAAAAACCCACTCAACCAAGGAAACCGTTTGGTACGTAATGTCCTCATCGGGAATCATGATCATGGTCCCATATTTTGTTGAGAACGAAAGAGGTCAATTTGTTACCGTGAATGCTGAGCTCTATTCGGAAATATTAAGGCTATTCTTCATTTCTCGGTTTCGTGAACATGCAGTGAATGATGAAACACTTCAACAAGATGGAGCAACAAGCCATACAGCTCACGAGAGCACGATTGTTCTCAACGATGTTTTTCTAAATCGGATAACTCCCAGAGTGGAACGATTTCTTGGCCTCTCCGTTCACCCGACCTCACAGTGCGATTTCTTCTCGTGAAAGTACCTAATGAGTCAAGTGTGCGAAGAAACACCTCGTATGGTTGAACTCTGAACAAGAATCCGGCTGGAAATAAAGAGAATTCTTCGGCTCCGCGATGTGGACAACTTCACAAATCGCCTGCGAGAATGCCTTATTGGGGAAGGGCACCATCTTGCCGTTGTTACTTTTAAAGTGACCACTATGTTCATGTTTCTTAAATACTTCCAACCTAGAATACGATGGAATTAATAAACTCTTGAAATGTACGTCCGTTTCTTTCTCACAATTATTTAAAAAATTAAGCACAGGCTAACGCACCTTTTATTACAGATGTAAACCTACAGAATTTACTTAGGTGGATCTATACCGATATCTACTACGTAATATTTCATACCAGAAAACTAACGATACTCCACGTGTCATGTTTGAGCATCGTTTTTCACATCGTATGTTGACGATCACGTCAACTAACTTAAGTATCTCGCTTCCTTCAGAGATTTTACTCACCGGATTAGAAAAATCCAGCATAAGCCCTCACGTCGATGAAGCATAAGAAATAAAACTTTACACCCATATTCAGGAAAAAAATTCACAAATTCAACACTGGTTGTTACTACCTCATTAAGTTTTGATGTGGCTATTCAAAAACTGAGAAACTAAAGAGCGACTGGGACACCAGCATTCACTACCCAATGACTGTCGAAATTACTTCGTTATTCAATTTGTGGCTAACCACGTCACGCTAAAGGGACAAGTTTTGAGCAGCACGACGGTCGTCAAAAATGAAATGATTCGGAGCTCTATAGTTTGGGGCTAATTAAACTTAGTTCGAAGTACTTCCAATTGTTCGAGTTTTGATGGAATTTTAGCTTTTATTGAATCCGGAGCTCTCTCAGGGCACTGATAGAGCAATTAATATCTTATTGAATGATGCCTGAAATTCAGCGAAATTCCGACTTTCATGCTTGGCTCTAGTAAAAATAAAATACTCACAATTACATTGGTAATGAAGCACACCACAAACGTATTTTGGAATTAATTATCGGACAAAAGTGACTGAAAATAAATGCAAATAGAACAATGGATATTAAAGCGGTTTAATTTCGAGAACTTCATACGAAAGAACACAAGATAGAACAACAATTTCAAAGAAAGCGACAGCGTAACACGCTACGTCGCGCAACGCACAAGGAAGGTACGTGGAGCGCGTACAACAATTATTCAGGCAGCCTCAAAAAGCTCCATCTACGCGCGGAGCAGAAATTAAGGCAACTCATTAATGAACTGAGCAAGCGCTCGCGTTTTCTTCACAGACTGAGTGCATTTACATATATGATCAAAATACAAAATATAATGTCGTCGACCAGAGTTTTTTCACCACTAAACTTGATAATGTAATTAATAATTGATGGACTCTACACGCACGGAGCATCATAAAAGAGTAAATATTTGTGATCATTAGTGATACGAAAAAGAAGTCAATTACCCTCCGTCAGCAGAGCGAGAGACAACGCATTTATGAAAAGCCATCCAAGCATCGGTAAAATTTGTACCTCACCATCGGCATATTATTATTCTGAATCATCACTTTGTTTCAGCCTTCATTCGCAGTAACTGAAATGAAGAGTTACTCACAAGCCATGTTCTGTTTGTTAGACCACTGAAATCCACGTGCATGGTTACTGTACTCGTACAACTATCTTCGGAACTACTCAGAGCAGCCGCAACTCTTTAGCTTCTGACACATGATTCGTATCGTGTTTTAGAATGAAAAACAAGATACCATGAACTCGAATGACCCATGAGAAATATTTCCAAGTCAAAGGTCGCTAAACTTAACACTTGCAGATCTGGTAATCACCCAGAAGTATTGCCGTGAGGAAAAATGATAGCCTCTCTAATAAGTTAACCAAAACAAATAGAAAATAAATTGACTCGGTATAAGATCCATGAAATATTCTTCATTGCTCTCCAGATTAGATTGAAGAAATACACCCCTCGATACGCACACACGAGGGAGAATTTGAAGATGAAAAAAATTTGAGCACCCATTCAGGCGTTTTTTTAACGTGTTTTCTGCACAATTAAGTTTAGTAAAACTCGCCGTGGCAGCACTGAAACGGACTCGATGGTTACTTGGCGGAGGAGAATGTCCCACTCGGCCACAACGGGGCAAACAATGAAGAATGAAGCACCGGCGCTCGATTTCGCAACGTATCGAGTAAATTATCACCCTTTGAAAATACAGCGATTTTTAAAACCCTGTTTCCCCTATGGTCAGATACGAGTACAATTTGAAACTTGAATGCAGCATAATATGTATGGTGATCACCATGAGTTTATCATAAACTGAAACACAATACGTCCTACAAACGGACCCGCTTTCTCGATTGTCGAATCCTTCTTGGTAATTAAGGAAAATTAACATTTTAAACATGAGTCACTTATCTTCACCTGATGAACTACGCTATCATCGGAAGGCCAGAGAGGACAAGCAGTACGGCAGAGGAGTTTCAAAAATGAACTTTCAGGCCCGAATTGTGAATGGGTATACTAAAAGTTTCATTCTGTATGGAGTTAAAAATTTAGAGTCATTAAATTTATAGAAACTAAAGAAAGTTTTCTTGAACATAACGTGATTTTTAGTTTCTTCAAAAATACGGTGAAAAAAAGTCGAGAAGTCGAACTGATAAGAAGATGTGCTCGTCTTGACGCTGCAGGCACATTTTGTGCCGCAGGCGAGGCCTTTGATGCCCTGCTGCTCACAGCTGATGAGGCAGTGGCGCTTGGTGCTACTGTCGGTCTAGGTGCTGCTTTACTTGTGATGTTTCGATTACGTACAATACTTAATTCTTTATAAGATTTCTCTTCCCACGGTACAGCATGTGGCACTAAAGGGCATTTAACAGTAACCTCGAAATTTGACGCTGGCGCGTTGAAGTCAGAAAACAAAAAATGGAACGAATTTCGAAACAACTCCTTTATTCGAAAATACGCTAGAAACCGTACATGTCCTACCAAAATGCCTCACAAGTGATGTCATTTATCGATCACAAACGAGAAACATTTCTAACGCGGAACGCTAGCGGAGCGTGTAAAATCTCAGAAATGATGTAAACTGCATACAACGTTTGTTCGTGGGCACGTTCGCTGCTACCATAACACATCGTTTCTTTTTCATTCCATGCCAACATAATTTTAGCAAAAAATATTTAAATTGCAATTTTTCTCATCTTAAATAATATTTCTAAGAAGTAGAAGAATCGGTAGTATATAAAACATGAACGAAGCGTCACGTGCTATAGTGACAGCACTAACATAGCTCAATCCTGCTGGAGTTATAGGCAGCCAAGCACAACTTGGCTCACGTGTACATCGAGTGCTAGCGAGCGTGCTAAAGAAGCAAGCGCCGAAATATAATGTTGCTGCCTCAATCGTCGCAGCATTATTTTTGCTGAACAACTCTCGACTCGACAAACACAGGCGGTAATGTGATAATACGTATATTAGTATAATCGTTATCGCTGGTCGATAATGCTCGGGTTATCTGGCCGCTGGGCAAACTCCAGCATTAGGTTGGAAACAGTGACGGTTTTGGTTGGGAAGTGCCGCACCAAAGTGCAACACAAGTCTCCATGTTGGTAACAGGGACGGTTTGTTCCTTACACATGCAGCTGTACAATAAAATTCAATGCCAACGTGAAAGTTTATTTGAATTCTAAATTGACTAAGATTCAACGTCAAGGTTTCACTTAAATCATTATCTGAACTTCACGTACACAATGCACCAATAGAATTCAAATATCAGGAATAATTCGGTGAATCTTCAGAGCTCATTTTTAATGGACGAGATGAGTGGTTTTGAAGTTGAATAAAGTCAAGCATAACACTACAACTACTTAGCGGGAAACCTTAGCGAATTGCTTGATGCGAAGACAGCCTTTATCCGCAGCTCCCAGCGCCCTACTGGTCGGCTCACCCTCATCTAGAAATACTTACTGGAAATATTTAAATGTTCTAGACGTAAATTTACTAGATATACCAATCGGTGGATCATCCTTAAAAAAATTAATATTGTACACGGACATTCATGCGCTCAGAAACTAACATATAATGCGATAATAAAGTAACACACATGCAAGAGCGCCTTAGCGCTCAGCAGGTTATCCAGCGCTTCCACGCACGTTGATAAAAAGCTCTTCTATCAGTGGATAAGAGATAAAACTACTGGAAAGGAGATTAGCTTCGGTCTAATTTTGACAATTTTGCTCCAAAATAATGAGACTTGAAGTTGACGGTCGCACCAACGAACTAAAACAGAGTTGCCCAGTCATTCAGGACATATAAGCAACATCGCACAATGTTATTGAAACTTGAAGAACTTAACTGCTAGAAAAGGAGATCTAGCCGTAACTTTTGGAACCGCACTCTGAGATTAACAAATTCCAGCAAATTCAGGCACCAGAATTGTTCAGAAGTCAATAGGATCGAGATCCGTCGATGCGGGCGTCGAGTGTTCATTATAAATAAATTTATGTTCTTTAAATGAATTGAACAATTGTCGACCATTCCTAATTTCGATTGTAAAACTCACTGCACAACGGTTTATGCAGTGGATTCGTCGTAGACTCTCGTACTAAAATAATGTAGGAGTATTTAAGCCCGCACAGTGTCCATGAAACAGAATAGACGCAAAATAAAAGTACCCATACAATTTTTAGAGACGTGCATAAGAAATTTAATGGCTACACTCTAACGTAAAACTTCAATCCAACTCAAATATTCAGAACGTACAAGTTAACAGATTTTAGGATCAACAAACAGTAAAATGTGAACAAATTCAAACGCTGGCTGAGTCTTTCAAATATATCCAACTTCCGCTGCACTAGAAAAGCGCTAGAAAAATGTGTTCTCTTCAAATAGCGGCAGTGCCTTAAAATTAGTAAAGCCAATTAAGAGTGAGCGCAGTGTCTTCAATGGTTCTCTGCGGTGCAGTTTAGGCTCGACGCGGCGCAGAACACTGCACCAACAGCTCTGTGTGCAGGGAACCGAGTGTGGCCTAAAGCAGTGCGACGCAGAAAAGCTTCATGCGCGCCACAGCAGCAAATTTCCTAGCAGCCAGTCCTTGTGCTAGACCTGTTAGTTTTTTTTCAACGAATATTGAGTGATGGCCACTAGTGGCGCACTGCTGTCTCTGCCGCCCAGTGAAGAGCTCGCTGCTGCTACTGCCACAGTGGCACGCGTGGCAGGAGACTACGCTGAACGAGGACATGACTGTCGCGCTACGGCGCAACCACTGCTGCGCCGTGCTTTTGATACTTTTCTGTGCCGCATTAATACTTCAGTTGCGGTTTGCTGATTTTTAATAAAGAACTATAGCGGAACTACGCTCGAGAAATTGAAATGAACAGATTTACACGATATGGAAATATTAATGAAGAAGATATGTAATGAATTAAAAAAAGGTTCGTTAGTCGGAAGTAAGCCCGCTGTTCAGTTTACCATAAACGAAATATACTAAAGATGTATACATACAATTTTTCACCGTTAATAATTATTAAATGGCGAAAGTTCCATGACATGTATCTGACACGGTGAAACAATTCGACATTGTGTTTCTTGTCACTAAATATTACACAGGCTCATAACATGAAGAAAGCGCCATCTCGCTCCAAAAGAAGATACATAGAAAATTTCTAGAATAGGTGAGTTTGTGCATAGCCAGACGATCATTGGAACTATACATCGGCTAACTCTCCGAACAGAACAATAAATAACGACATACAAGTGCCTTACTCTGGAGGTATGAAATTGAAAAAATATTCAAAATTAACACCTGTACGTTCACTGTAGCTCGCTCAATCTCGAAAACGCGCTGCGTCCTTGCAAACGTCAAGAAAATACTCAAACGTGCCCTCTTACGTGGGGCTCGAAAGTCCTACTTGATTCACTCTCAAATTTCCCCGCAAATGGGAAAACAAGTAGGAAAGATTGGAATCCTTTACTATATCTTGGTAGTAACTAAGTCATAGATGAAAAACAATTATCAGTGGTTAATTTTTCGCCCTTTAGCCCTTTAAACTCAGCTCTGAAAGCTAACGTTTTCTATCACTAATAACTGCTAGGCACTTGGCTATTATTACGAAGGGGTAAATAGTAAGACAATGCTGCAAGAATCTATGATGTCAAATAACTCTGCCTAGATGTCTTTCATTGTAGAAAATGACGCACAACAAAATAGGGTAACCATTCGCCACACAATGCACAGGACTTCTAATGCCAGCCTATCTTACCTATCAGTTTTCACATCTCGGCTACCGCCTCCCCCAACATATCTACCTGGCTTCAACAACCGAAACTTCATGTCAGTTTCGAACTTTTTCTTCGAATAAACCTTCAGGAATCGAACATCGGGAATCGAACCCAAAAGAATATTCATTTTATCAAACTACCTCTACACTACATAATTGCATAATAACTCGGTGGTTCAGTAACTTGCAATCAGTTTTATTAGTGATATCTTCAAGTCGACTGTGGGTAGTATTTAGTTACTCATATCTAGAGCCATTCAATTCATTCAGCTTGGTGCATTGACTTACACACTACACAAACGGACAAATTTCGAAAGGATATAGAGATTCAAAAATTTTCACTTCAGTACGACTCGTGTGAAGTAGCAGGATATCAAACATCATTTCGTAATTGATTAAAATATTGCGTACGATTGGTTTATAGTTGAGAGCCTGTTGGTGAATTTGTAAATCGTTGGCAAATGAACAATGATTTTACTCGTGCATTCGTACAATAAACTTTAAATGGCATTTTCATTAATCAGCGGATACAAGTTTTTGGAACGCATAGAACGAAGGAATTTCGAAGGCAGACTAGTCTCCGAAAAACAAAAATATGACCAAACTTGATTTGTGCTATATATCATTTTCAAAATGAAATATTGAGCAGGTACCAAGCAGCCTGAATTTACACACGTTTGAGAGACTTCCTTAACAAAAGTATCTCAAAAGAAGAAAAACGAACTTGGTCTATACCATTCGAGTGGCCTGGAAATAGTGCGGACCCTCAGCCCTATGTCATGCTCCTCCAGGTCGGCGGCAAAAACAAGTCCGACGTCGTCAGCTGGGCAGGAAAAATCCCTACTCCAACTTGCAGTGTCGTTGCAGCCCATAACTTGTTAACAAATCGCAACCGAACTCAGAGCTCAGGCAATCACGTACGTTGTCGAAGTTGAACGAATGTTAACTGTAGCGGAAAAGATTTGCGCCTGTGTGTAACTTCTACAGAAAATCTACAGTTTTCAAAAAGGGGGATTGCTCGAGCCTTCGACCATTCCTTTTTTTTAATTCTTTAATGGAGAAGGAGCAGACGTCCTTTAAAGAAACATGTTGCAGGAGTTGAAATTGAAAACAGAAAAGGATAACACAAATTCCCTGGGTCACTGTTGCATCTTTGCAACGCTTATTGATGCTCCAGGAAGATATAGATATTCTAACAAATGTTAGACCACTTACTCGTCCCAAACTGGGAAATAATTCCATATTTTATCAATTTCTTTCAGAGGTAATGTATCTCACAAAAAATAAAACTTCATAAAAGAGTAACGAAAAGGGAAAACCTTCACTTCGGGGTTCCCAAGAGCGTGAACAACAAAGAAGAGCTGCTCGCCTGCCCGTCCCTGCAGCACAGTGGCAGCCTGTTTATGGAGGCCTGAATAGGCCATACATTTGACTGGTCGTGAGACTCGTAGATGCTAAGATATTTAGCATTCATAAGTCTTCAATGTTAAGACACAAATCCTGTAGCAGGAAAATATCAACAGACACTGACAAAAATAACAGCAGTTTTACGCTAGAGCGGAGTGAAGCAGCTAGGAGTTTCTCACGTAATCAAATATCTGCGACGTACCGATGTGCAATACACGACAGACCCTTCATGCAAACAGCGGAATGACTTTGCCCCTGCAGTTGATTTGCCCTCTAACGCCAAGGCATGTGTCCATGGCCCTGCGCTCAGAGAGGGCGAGTATATGCACCTAAGCACAAGTCGATTAGAGAGCTCTCATTTTACCGAGTCGCGAGACGTAGGAACATCTGCGTGCTACTGGTCTAGAACGTCCTTCGCTCGAGTGAGAACAAAATGCGTCGAAGATTTTAGGAATCGCCTCGGTATTATTCAAAAGTACAACTCTACTATTCTAGTATTAATTAACACACACTTAAATGTAGCCAAGTAGAATAATTAACGTCCTATTACTGGGTACTCGAAAAGTTAAAGTCATTACTTCCTGGCGCATGCAACGGGTTGCTGTGCAATAAATCAAAGACCAATTATTAGATTTGTGTTACATCGCAAACCAAATGATAAATTCTTATTCAATATATTCGCCATGCACTGTGCCAGTCATGAAATCCGACGAAAAGAAAATTAGGCTCCGCCTCCGGCAAAAGAACACAAGCGAGAATAGAAACCGCTTTAGCTCCAGGAAATGGCGTGTACTTTTCATCAATTTAACAGGCTCAGGGGAGCCAAGACTCACAGTGACGTAGCTCAAAGAGTGAGAGCAAGCACACTAGACTGGAAATAATATTCATAAGCCGATGAATTGACTGCACCTGCCTTGAAGGACCTCACTGCACCCAAGTGCCTCATTCTAAGATCGGAAAAAAATCCCGACTTTGAGTTCTTGGAAGATATTGGAGCCAATTTTCTGGATGACATCTTCCTTTCTGCAGGGCATGTGCAGGCAGGCTGTTGCCGATGGATTATCGGTGATGTCACAGCAAGCAGGAATTGAGCGTCGCTGCAAATTCGGCACACCAGCAAGAAAGAAGAATTCTTTTTGCCTTACCAAGCCAAAGTTGAGTCTTTGTGCACGCCTCAGGAACTGTGGCAACTTGCGATTAAAGCCATACGGTGGCAAGGGATACGGGCTGAATGGGGCAAATGTAGTCCTCACATTGTAGGTAAACGATGTACTTAGGTTGAACGCATTTTCATTTACGCAGGGCAGGAAAAGTTTCGAGGGACTATAAATGTTGGTAGAGGAGAAATTGAAAAATGGGATTCTATTTATAGACAAAAGTTTCGAGAATAACCACTATCTCATCCTGAATTTAATTAAATCGACATCACAGCCACAATCTTCTCCCAATTATTTCGTAACAAAAAATTTTCGTCGCCATCAGATTCAAGGCTGCTACCTTTTTCAAAGTACTGACCCATCAAAAGAGTGAAATATTCTCATCCATAAATTTGGTGTATCAGTTTAATACAATTCAGCAAAATCCCTCCCCTGACCCTCTTCTGTCTCGTACAATGAATGCATCTTCGCACACGTATCATTAAAGTTCTGATCTCCATTCTCCCTAAAACGAAGAGACTCGCACTCATCTTTGCAGCTAGCCGACCCTAACCGAGCGATGTGAACGAAACTGAGCCAAACTCATCAACGCTTAATTTATCTTTCTCAGTAATACAGTTTTTATTCGATTTAAAAAGCTGCAACAGATGGGACGCAAGGACAGCTCAGTTTTCTTTGCAACAAAGATCAGCATCGTGCGCTCAGCTTCAGCGTGTCGTCCTGCACCTCCTAACAACCAGAGTAAGAGCTTCTTCGGCGCCAAGTGGCTGGGCAACCAGAGAGAACTTAAGAAAGCAGCTATGTCCAGGTCCAACATTGTGTCCGGGCTCAGTCCTGTGTGAGGGCCCAGTACTGTGTCAGGGCTCAGTACTGTGTCAGGGCTCAGTCCTGTGTCAGGGCCCAGTACTGTGTCAGGGCCCAGCACTGTGTCCGGGCCCAGCACTGTGTCAGGGCCCAGAACTGTGTCAGGGCCCAGCACTGTGTCAGGGCCCAGTACTGTGTCAGGGCTCAGTACTGAGATCCTAAGGGACAACAAAAGTTAAAGGTGAAACTGAATGGATGGCAACTGAAAAACTGGAAGACATGGGATGCGTCATTAATTTTTTAGATGGAGAAATACAAGTAAAGCAACATCGGTCAATTCATCATTTTAACTGAACTTAGAACAAAGCCTGAGAAAATTTTTCACGTTGCGCCAACAAATAAGTCGTTCATACCCAGACCTCAAGCCCCTAGGTAGATATGGATTATTATTACTTTCGCGTCAACGCCGGCACCGAAAAAACTTAATTTTATCACATGGTAACTGTTTTGAACTAATGCAATACTGCAGACGCCCGAGTATTTTGGAGCTGTTATGAAGCATTATGAGGAAGTAAGATTATATTAAATCAGTCATTTGAAACCCACACGAGAAGCTTTAGAAAAGTCATAACAGCAGATTGTAATAACGGCAAGGCAGAGGCAATTAGAGCCGTAACTCTCAAGTGGACGGCAGCACTAGAGGTATCTCACACGGGCAGCTGCAAACGAGCCTCCAGACGAAGGGGGGGAGATGATCATCCCACTCAAGCGCTTCCCACTCTATTTAATGACAGCACACAGCGCATGACTTGGCATACCTAATACGCCCTCACATAAATTCCTATCCAACGAGTCTTTGGAGGCAACTCAAGAAGGGTAACGAAAAGTGATTCAGAGAGATATTCGGTGGTGTACAATATCTATTGCGCTTCAAATTAGAGATACAGCGTTGGAAATATTAAAACGACGATGTCTTAAGCCTATAGCTATTCAACAAAATATCAGTGAAGTTCTTTAGCTTGTTTTTAAAGACATTTCTGCCGCATCAAATGCATCCTGGTGGCTGAGTAACAGCGATATTTGAGATTATAATGATTTCATTTTGCGAATGCTAGATGCACATCGCACCCTATAGATGTTATCAAATTGTTTATAACAGCCAACAATCATCCAAACCCAATTGAGCATACTTTTATATTTCGTATGAAGATTGGGAACACCTTTTCTCTCATTTATCACCAGCTTTCCACACACGTCTTTCCCTTTCACAATAGATCGTTACTACACAACTCCCTCATATGCCGAAGTCAAATGGTAAAAATTATCTCCACCACAAGGAAAGTTCATAGGCAAAAGTTATTAAACACGAGTTTCGACTCACTAAGGTATTTCGTCGGAACGTTACTCCAATAGCCACTCAAAGATAGAAGGCGAATTTGAAACTAAGCTCCCCGGACAAAAAAAATAGTCACCTGCGACTAATGTGGTATACGATACGACCTCCACGAGCATGAATAATGGCTGCCAGGCATCGAGTCTCCAAGTGTCCTAATATACACCTGGTCGACTTTAAATCACTCCTCCATCAACTGATCTCCTAGTGCGGCCACAGTACGTGGACAATCTTCTTGACGTCTAACTTGCCGTTCTAGGTTGCCCCACAAATTTTCTACCAGGCTCGTGACTAGGGACATAGCGGGCCAACGTAAATACCTGGCATATCCTGAGTGGCTGTCATGCTAATTAATGATAGTTCTACCCCGATGCCCTCGCCAGTCGTTACCCTCGGAAGGAGCTCGAAAAACAATAAACGACCAAATTTTTATCAGGGGAGCTTCTTCCCACCTTTCTGTTTCTGTACAAATGGTTCATGCTTCATCAGAGCTATTCATCAGAGCACACTTCCCCCGGGAGTTCAAGGAAATGACTCGGCAGCTCAAGGAAACTTTTTTCAAGAAGGCCACGACGCTGGCCATGAAAACTCTCCAAATCTTTCGTTGTTTGGAGAAGGGATATTTTGCCTCAGACGTAACTTCATCATGGACGCAATGTTCAACTTGTGAAGTAAACGTCACGCTACAGCTGCTTAGACTATATGATACACGCGATATTATCAGGCATACAAAACAAACCAGTTACTTGACCGTGTAGACAGCGCGCATATAATTACGAATCCCTTCATTAATGACCAATTCAACTTAAAAATTATCTTTCGTCATAAAATATATATGCTTCGTTATGCAGAGTCCCATTCTTAAGTTATCCTATAAATATACTTGTGTTTCATCGGAAAGAATTATTAAAAACGCACTCCAAAATAAGACCAAATAAGGCTGTTTGGGAAAAACTGTTCCAAAATTGAGCGTCACGCGATGATTGTTACTTAAAATAATTAAAGGGAAAGAACGAGGGAATCAACAAAGTTACACTGGCTACAAGGTAAGCCTTAATTGCTTAAACCCATATCAAATTGAATTTTGCAGTCAATACGTACTTCGAATAAAACATAACCTCCAAATGAGCAGTAACAAGGAGCTTTCATTTCGTGAGACAGAAGCGCATGCTTATATTCTCCACAGTAGTCTGAATATAGTCACAATTCCGATCGCAGCCTGGTGAGACGGATCTCTCCCATTCCATTTAGCCACAATATAATGTACATTAGGGATGATTAAAACACCCGCTACCTCGTTTCAATATGTACCAACTCAAAGAACCATTAGTCCAACACAAACCAGAGAAACATTGTCAAGTAATGACTTATTCAAGGTATGTAACAGCTCAGCGCGTCGTTACTTTCTAAAAGTGCAATTCAGTGTCAGTAGGTCTGGAATTGAAACTTTGAGTAAATCAAAAACGTGTGTATAAATACAGTGAAGAAAAATAAATTTAACACTGCGTAATCAGAGTTGTAAATATGGGCAACTAAATTCACGCTGCATGCGTAGTTAGCTAATGCAGAACAAGTTTTACATTATGCGAAAATTTATTGAAAACTTCCGTAAGGGTAAAGAATAAAAAAAGATTGTGATTGCATTTAATAAGAGAAGCTATAGTAATTGCGTACATATCTTACGGGTGTCATTTAGGCTACTCAGGGAGAGAAGGCTTGTCATCAAGTACGAGCAGAATAATGAAGTATAGTGCTAGTGGTATAGATTAACTGCAGCGCTTCAGGGGCTAGGACTAAGTCGTGATAAAAAATAAGGATCCAATTAGTATAGCCTATGGAGAAAGGACTATGGGCCTTATTATCAACACTAGTTACGAGGCGCAGCGATCAGCTGGTAGCCTAAGTCCAGCTAAGTGAACGTAGCTGCGATGTGCGCTATTATCAAACGAGTTACGCTCGAGATTTTTACGCAAGTTTTCACGTAACTTTGCGGCACCTCAGAGCTCACGTAAGTGGAGTTACGTTGAGCTTAAAGTGCATATGTACACGAGCTGCTAGCCGAGATTCACGTGATAACTACGTTTTGTACATAAATATGTGTTGAACGTGTATGATAATTATGAAGTGTTAATTGCGATTGCTATAATTTAGTTGCTAGCGTGATTTCCGTAATGTTTATGAGAACTTCATAATTTACGTATATTTCATGGAGAGAAAAAAACGGAATTTGAGTAGTGTGTACAAATAATAGAAATTTCTTACAGAAATTTCTTAGAAATTTGTCAAGTGATAAGTTGATAGGTATTCGTATCCTAATTCTGTAGAGGCAATCTTGTGTAATTATTTAGTAGGATTTGCCATGGTATACAGTTTTAATGAAATAACGAGCCTCGTTTCTCTGATCCGATGACTGAAATTAATTTTGGGTCATCGCAAAAATCTGTCGCCCTTGCTACGCCTCAATTATCACGTGACTAGCATCTACAATGTTTACAAATCCTAGCCCTCTGATTGGCTATTCGCCTATATGCTTCAGTACTACAGTTTTTCGGAAGTTCTCACTAAAATGTTTTTAATAATACCAAAGTTACGATCAACATACGCTGGACGTAAGTTTCTTACGCAAGTTTGACAAATTATGACAGTTTTGTCAATTTGGCCCTAGGTGTGTCCCCACATACGATCCGATGCGCATGAACAAAAAGTTAAAAATGAAAAGAAAAAAAAGAAAAAGAAGAGATCGCGAATATCAAGGTAAGAAAATTAAAAGAAGTTAAGCGGGCACGAATGATAGTAGTCCCAAAGGCTATCTTTAGGCGAGGTAACAACAGTGTCTTCCTGGGTAAGCCACCAATTTTAGCATGCGATAAATAAACCTACTTAGCCTAACCTTATAGCCTATTGTACGCCCCTGAGGGAACAGCGAGTCTAACTAGTGTCGAAACTTATTCCAACTGCAAGTAGAGTTTTTCTACTCGATGAATAATAAACAAGCCGCGAGAATTTATGCATAGCCAATGAGCTCAATTGGTCATGTAACGATAAATATCTGCGTAACACAGTTGGGCATTTGAACGTTCAAAAAAATGCAAGCAAACGTTCGCAGCATGCGTGAACTTCCGTCTCCCTAGACTAGAGAGTGGGTGGCTCCTAAACGAAGAATTTTCATTAAGCTTCAGGTTGCCTTACAAAGAATGTCCAAAAAGTTGGACAAAAAATCGAAAAATTCACAGACAGAAATGAGCACTTCCAACGACAATCTCACTTTATTGCTGAGTCCGACTGTCTCAGGGTTTTTTTTGGCCACAGAGAATAAATAGTGACTCCTGAATGTGCGGGTGCCAGTACGTCATCATATATGATTGTATAGAACACATCAAATATTGAACTCGCCTGGAATTTACGAACAGCACCTGAATGGTCCTCGAGTAGTTTTGGTATTTTTTATAATTTTAAAAATTTAACCAATATCCGTTCTCAACTGAAAGCCATCCTCATCGTGAAACTCAGTCAAGATTTTGTGACACTGGCACCCCATGGCTGCCAAATTTCCTCGCGTAAGAGGCACATCCTATACAGACAGCCGGTAGTGGCAGCGATGGCCAAGCTCGGGAACACGAAAAACTGATATAAAAAAGAAACTGATATAAACTATTGTCACCAACAGTCTCCTGAGCAAAAATTGCTGATGCGACTGAAAGTTGCTAGGTATTTCCTGAAGAAAGCCAAGCACTGATGAGGATTCAAGGTGCTCAGGAGGTAGACTGTTGTTAACTCGGTCTACCTCCGGACACGTGCTTAGAATTGTCGCACCATCACGGGCAGCTTTAAGTTCTGGGGATGCGCTGAAGAAAAATCCTTCGCAAGTACTGCATGCCCTTCCTTGGCAGGTCATCTACTGACAACCAAACGAGTCTAAGATACAACTTCATCTCTTCCTTCACCATAGAGAATATTTCAGCATGTACATGTGTCAAATTTGTACGTGTGTCTAGGAAATGTCTTCCTCTGTTTGCTTACTCAGCTGAGACGCGCTTCACACGGCAACTACTTTGAATACAACATGGCTTGAAAAACATTCCTGGGGGTCGGTTTGGAGCACTTCGCTCGATTAAAGGCACCCTAACGATAAAAATTCTCTAGACAGATTGAAGTATTTACAAAATCATGGAGCAGCACCCATTTGAAAATGAACTCTTTTCAAGATGAAATAGAAAGATGACTCGTATTATCTACCGAGAGGCTCTTCCCTATACAGGACCACTTAAAATAATATTCAGGAGAACATTTTCTCAATTCGGAACAGAAAAACTGCTGAAAAATACTGGCGTTCTTAATAATCTAAAAGAAGAGTGACGCATCAGCAAAATCTCGTAATGCAAAGTCGTCAATGGCAGCGAACGATTCGAGGGGCCTTTGAATGAGGCAAAAGCAATTGGTGGAATGGGCGGTCCTTTTTTGAGCGACAGCATCTTAAGCTGAAGGTGAGCTTGTAAGATATAACTTAGGAGCGATGTGAAGAGGACGCAAAAACACCAAGTTGCTGTCATGTTAGACGGAGGAACAGATCAGCCAGGACACCCAATCTATTTTTCCTTCCAGTCACGATCAAAAACGAGTCATGCATCCAATTTTCAGTACAGTTTTCATTAGAGTGAAAAGGTGTTACACCGGCGTGCTATTTTAGAGTCGAGGTTTATTCGCGTTCCAAATCATGATTCTAATCTAACCCAGTGTAATCTAATTGAAATTTGACTAGTATCACCAGAAATGCACTTCGTTCTAACGTATTACTTGACACAGCTCGTAGAAAGAGCAGCATAAGCCTTTTGAAAAAATGTTAACGGGCAGTGAAAATAAGAAAAATACAACAAATGTATACCTTGGAGATGTTTGAGCCTCCACGCCCGAGACACACTGGGGTGCCACCGCTTTGTGTGTATGGTGTACCTTCGCATATCTGCGAGCTGTTGAATGAGACCGTTTCCCTCTGCCGTTTGATGATAGTGAGGCAAGGGAGGCCTATCAGGGATAGTTTGAAAATACAGTTGGACAAATTTCAGGCGTTCCCAGTAGTCCAGCCCTTGAACGTCACGAATCTTCGCCGTAAAACTTCGTTCTACACTTTCTAGCTTCAAGAAGTTTTCTCTGGGGCCTGGATTCCATAATCGGCAACAGTGTATACCAATATATTTCCAATAGCAGGCAAAAATATAAGTTAGCACCGAAAAGAATGTAACCGCAATGCTTGGCCCACAATCGACTCCAGTTCAGCGATGCTGACGCTGCGTCCACGAGTGATGCCACGAAATCCTTTGAGTAAGTTGGAGCACATCATCCGGCTGTGCACCCTCTTGGTCGGGTGATGGGCTCGGCCTTCATACGCACACAGGTAAACTGACATAATTATTGGCAATATCCTACAGTGCAACTGACTTTCGCATTAGTATCGCAACGGTGTTCAAAATCCAATTCCCTAACGATAAGTATTCATTTATCACTCCTCTTGTTCACTCAGGGTACTTGAAAGATGTTATCCAAGGAAGTGACACTTATCGAATGAAAGTTGATAAAGTGGACTGAAAAACTATCATACTATAAACTATCGACTTCATTCATGCAGGAGATTAGTCCTACAGAACGATTTGAGAAAATTAACTACACGGAAAAGATGATATATTAATGGAGAAGTTAACTCAATTTATCTTAGGAATTACAATCAAATTAAATTTGAAACTGTGAAAAGACTTTATGAAAGGCATGTATTCTGCATTTTCATAACACATACAATTTCCGTTCACAGTTTTCGGGGTACCGACCAACTGTTGAGGCTTAGGCTCGACTAAGCGCCTGACCACAGGTTCTTGAGGTAGACGACCCATCTTATTTGGAAGGCGACGAGATGAAAATAAAATTAACCTTTTTCGTTGTAGGGCGTCGTAAAAGATAGGTTTCCGGTTTTTACTCGTGCAGAAATTTATCTGACGACGCTCATCTGTTGTTTATAGATGATCAATTTTCGATAATTTTATTTCAGTGTTATATGTTCTATTTTTTCAATTTTTATTTAAATCGAACCGACAAGGGTTTCATTTCATTGAGAATATCATTATAAAAATAAATTCAGAAGTAGCCCTGAGGTTCGAGCTGTAGAAAAGTGCGACCCTTTAGCGGCAGCAGCACATCGTCGAAAGAAAAAAGGAACTGAAATCTCAGCCATGTGATAACCCCGGCGGGTCCATGACGCGAAGAGTGTTCGAACTAACTAGTTGCCCACACGTTCTGCGAGAGGTGGTGATAACGTGAAGTGCGTGCACAACGTGAAGTGCGTGCACAACGTGAAGTGCGT